>NW_020868969.1:30000-35000 GCF_003789085.1 Penaeus vannamei
ATTAATATATATATATATATATATATATATATATATATATATATATATATATATATATATATATATATATATATATATATATATAATATATATATATATATATATATATATATATATATACATATTGCACACACAACACACACACACACACACACACACACACACACACCACACAACACACACACACACACACACACACACATATATATTACATACATATATTATATATATTATATAATATATATATATATATATATACACACACACACACACACATATGCGCATACGCACAAGCATACCCCCCACACACACACACACACTCAAACGCACTGGTCTGTGGGTCCACAGACACGTACATGTATACGGAAACGTTTAAATACGTTGGGAAAAATTAACTGGCAGCTGGCCATAGGCAAATTTCCGAGCAAATTTTGATTTGCTTTCCTTCAACAGTCAACACAACTGAATTCACTGGTAAACAATATCATGGCTATTTTGTGAATATCCCCTGTCAGTCGATTCACGGGTGACAACAATTACATTATAAAAAAAAATTCAGCCTATTGTTTTCATACTGACATCTACTGGTTGCAGAGATCTGATCGAAACTGCCATGCAATATCTTTTATTTAATATACCTGAATTGTTTAAAAGAATTAGCAACCCAAAATATAACAGCTACATATTTATCAGTGATTGCAAAAGCCTTTAAATGTTACAGTGCACACCATATGATTGATGTTAGCACGTTTGTACTAAATTTGCAATTTTTCTGTTTTATCCAAGAATACACTATCTGAGGTTTTCATTTCACTGTTTTCATACTATGGGTAATGTTACCATATTTTTACTAAAGGTGTAGATATTTATTTGTTTACCACAGAATACACTGGCTAGTGTTTTCAATTAATAATATCATTACACACCGCAAAATAATTTGATCAGCTTAACCGTACTTAATACCACTGTTAATGACCCGAGATTTTGATAAATAGGAAAAAAAATACTGCCTTTTCTATCTACGGATATTCTCTGATTTGGTCCTATTGCGACATATTATGACAATGGATTTGGTGTCAATCATCTCTTTAATAATATTCCTCTTATTAAATCTTGTGATATTCTCATAATGTCTTGCTCTCTTGTTTGTCTATGCATTTGCTATCCGTCTCTGTTTTTCTCCATTCTTTTTCTTCTCTTCTTTGTCTATGCATTTGCTATCCGTCTCTGCTTTTTCTCCATTCGTTTCCTCCTTCTTCTTTGTCTATGCATTTGCTATCCGTCTCTGCTTTTCTCCATTCGCTTTCTCTTCTTTGTCTATGCATTTGCTATCCGTCTCTGCTTTTCTCCATTCGCTTTCTCTTCTTTGTCTATGCATTTGCTATCCGTCTCTGCTTTTCTCCATTCGCTTTCTCTTCTTTGTCTATGCATTTGCTATCCGTCTCTGCTTTTCTCCATTCCTTTCCTTCTCTTCTTTGTCTATGCATTTGCTATCCGTCTCTGCTTTCTCCATTCTTTTCTCTTCTTTGTCTATGCATTGCTATCCGTCTCTGCTTTTCTCCATTCTTTTCCTTCTCTTCTTTGTCTATGCATTTGCTACCCGTCTCTGCTTTCTCCATTTTTTCCTTCTCTTCTTTGTCTATGCATTTGCTATCCGTCTCTGCTTTCTCCATTCTTTTCCTTCTCTTCTTTGTCTATGCATTTGCTATCCGTCTCTGCTTTTCTCCATTCTTTTTCTTCTCTTCTTTGTCTATGCATTTGCTACCCGTCTCTGCTTTTCTCCATTCTTTTTCTTCTCTTCTTTGTCTATGCATTTGCTACCCGTCTCTGTTTTTCTCCATTCTTTTCCTTCTCTTCTTTGTCTATGCATTTGCTATCCGTCTCTGCTTTTCTCCATTCTTTCCTTCTCTTCTTTCTTTGTTGCATTTGCTATCCGTCTCTGTTTTTCTCCATTCTTTTCCTTCTCTTCTTTGTCTATGCATTTGCTACCCGTCTCTGCTTTTCTCCATTCTTTTCCTTCTCTTCTTTGTCTTTGCATTTGCTATCCGTCTCTGCTTTTTCTCCATTCTTTTCCTTCTCTTCTCTATGCATTTGCTACCCGTCTCTGCTTTTCTCCATTCTTTTTCCTCTCTTTCTTTGTCTATGCATTTGCTATCCGTCTCTGCTTTTCTCCATTCTTTCCTTCTCTTTTTGTCTTTGCATTTGCCATCCGTCTCTGCTTTTCTCCATTCTTTTCCTTCTCTTCTTTGTCTATGCATTTGCTACCCGTCTCTGCTTTTCTCCATTCCTTTCCTTCTCTTCTTTGTCTATGCATTTGCTATCCGTCTCTGCTTTTCTCCATTCTTTTCCTTCTCTTCTTTGTCTATGCATTTGCTACCCGTCTCTGCTTTTCTCCATTCTTTTCCTTCTCTTCTTTCTTTGCATTTGCCATCCATCTCTGTTTTTTTCCATCTTCTTCTCTTTCTTTGTCTATGCATTTGTACCGTCTCTGCTTTTTCTCCATTCTTTTTCCTTCTCTTCTTTGTCTATGCATTTGCTATCCGTCTCTGCTTTTCTCCATTCTTTTCCTTCTCTTCTTTGTCTATGCATTTGCTATCCGTCTCTGCTTTTCTCCATTTCTTTTCCTTCTCTTCTTTGTCTATGCATTTGCTACCCGTCTCTGCTTTTCTCCATTCTTTTTCTTCTCTTCTTTGTCTATGCATTTGCTACCCGTCTCTGCTTTTCTCCATTCTTTTCCTTCTCTTCTTTGTCTATGCATTTGCCATCCGTCTCTGCTTTTCTCCATTCTTTTTCTTCTCTTTGTCTATGCTCCGTCTCTGCTTTTCTCCATTCTTTTCCTTCTCTTCTTTGTCTATGCATTTGCTACCGTCTCTGCTTTTCTCCATTCTTTTCCTTTTCTTCTTTGTCTATGCATTTGCTACCCGTCTCTGCTTTTCTCCATTCTTTTCCTTCTCTTCTTTGTCTATGCATTTGCTATCCGTCTCTCTTTCTCCATTCTTTTTCTTCTCTTCTTTGTCTATGCACCTACCCGTCTCTGCTTTTTCCATTCCTTTCCTTCTCTTCTTTGTCTTTTGCATTGTCTCTGTTTTCTCCATTCTTTCTTCTCTTCTTTGTCTATGCATTTTTACCCGTCTCTGCTTTCTCCATTCTTTTCCTTCTCTTCTTTGTCTATGCATTTGCTACCCGTCTCTGCTTTTTCCATTCTTTTCCTTCTCTTCTTTGTCTTGCATTTGTACCGTCTCTGCTTTTCTCCATTCTTTTCCTTCTCTTCTTTGTCTATGCATTTGCTATCCGTCTCTGCTTTTCTCCATTCTTTTTCTTCTCTTCTTTGTCTTTGCATTTGCTACCCGTCCCTGTTTTTTTTTTTTTTTTTTTTTTTTTTTTTTTTTCTTTTTTTTTTTTTTTGTCCATTCGTACATCTCCAGAATCCTGAGATGCTGCTCCTGTTATCTCCCAGGCAGCGGAGAGAGGCACCAGATCCCACTCCCAACAAAGGCGTTCGAACTCCCTGGATTCCCGTCCTTTAAACCCACTCCAACTGCCTTTGCAAAACCTCTCCTTCAGGGGTTTGAAATGCGCGACTCGCCACACTCCTGGGTGGGGGGTGGGGGGGGGTGTCGCAGCGCATTTGCTGTTTCAGTCTTACAGTCGCCCGTTTTGCATTATTAATTAAGCCAATTTTTCGTCTTTTAAGGATTATCACCTACACTCCTACATTTATTTCAGTCCTGCAGTCGCACGTTTTACATTATTAATTAAGCTAATCTTTAGTCTTTAAATATTATCACACTTTTACATTTATTTCAATCTTACAGTCGCCCGTTTTGCATTATCA
Source organism: Penaeus vannamei (assembly GCF_003789085.1). NCBI lineage: Eukaryota > Metazoa > Arthropoda > Malacostraca > Decapoda > Penaeidae > Penaeus > Penaeus vannamei. The sequence goes on from NW_020868969.1 coordinate 33,836, forward strand.
ATTAACCTAATCTTTCGACTTTAAAGATTATCACACTTTTACATTTATTTCAATCAATCTACTTACACTCTTACATTTATTTCAGTCCTACAGTCGCACGTCTTACATTATTAAATAAGCCAATCCTTCGTGTTTAAGGATTATCTTACACTTTTACGTTCTTTTATCATTGTTTTTGTAATTAAAATTGCTTCCTATGTTTTTTTTTTACGTCAACCATGTGTCCATTTTTTGCAGTCGATCCATGATCATCTGGCCTGCATACTGTATACTAGGGTAAGATATGTCCTCCTGGGGTAAATTAGCTTGACTGCTCTACCTTACAGTATGAAAATGCTGAACTTAATTCGTATTCTTCGCCCATCCCACGAATTCACTCTATTTATACTTGTTTTACTTTGTTTTCGTATTAGTTCTTTAAGATTATTTTAGTTATTGGCAATATATATCTATAATAATTGTAGAAATTTCTCACAGAAGAATCCGGTGACAGAGATCTTTTAGATGAATCGAAGAAGTTACGATTTTGTTTACATCCTCAGCTTGTAAAATTATTAGTTTGTGATATTTAATGGTCACTCGTTTACACTTTGTTTTATGTATTCATTTATTCATTATCATTATTTATATCGAGTGTGGATGCTTTCATATACCGATTAGGAATCTCCACTCGAGTTTAACGAAAGAGTAAATTGAGTTATTTCCCTCAATTATTCATTAAATTGGCATTTTTGAACTTAATTTCCATTATTGTGATAGCGAAAGAATAATCCATGTGCTAATATACAGATCCTTTACTCATGAAAAAGAGATTTCTGAAATGAAAAAATACTAAATAATAAGAGGAAAAATATACTAAATCAATGAAAAAGAGATTTTCTGAAACTGACTATAAAAATACTAAATAATAAGAGAAAAAATACTAAATCAATATTATTAAATTCAAAACAAGATAATCTAGTTAACGAATGACTATATGAAACACCCCTAAGTTTGTCACGTATCAGATGTGACCTTCAGCTCCATGCAGTATTCAGTGGGACCGTAGAAGAGCGAAGAAAAGTGTTGAAGTTCAATTGCCACGCCTCTCCGGAATGTCGAGGAGCGGCTGGTCGAAGCTCTTTCAGGGTACGATGTATGATTGGAGAAATTATTTCGATCATTC
>NW_020868969.1:45285-52785 GCF_003789085.1 Penaeus vannamei
CCAATAGACAATCAGCCGCCCCATACACAGCACACACATCACCGCCCGCCCACACACACACACAATCACGCCACAATACACCAGCTCACACATCACCACAACACACACACCAACCATCACCAACATCACACAACACACATTCACGCCACGCCCCCCACACACAATCATCCCCCCCCAACCACACACACAAATCACCCCCCCACACAACACCACACACCATCACCCCACATACAACACACAATCACCCGTACCACCCCATCACACACCCACAATCACCCTCAACACCACAACACCACAATGCACCCCACACCCAACAACACACAAACGAATCACCCCCAACCCACACCTCCACCCACACAATCCCACCCCCCACAACCCACAATCAGCGCCACCACCCACAACACACAATCCACCCCCCCACCACCACACACACACAATACACAATCAAGCACCGCGGCACATGCACACACAGCACACACCACAATCACCCCCCCACCAATCTCAGACACGGACACACAGACACAGACAGACACTCTGAAAGATATATTTAACAACATAAATTGATAAAGAATGAACGTTTAGTTAAAAGTAGTGATAAAGAGTGATAAACTTTGAAACAAATCAAAACGGAACGAAAATGACTGAAACGAGCGAACTATACACGCAACTACGCGTATGGCTGAGCCGCGTAGCAAAGAAGTGCTAAGACAATTTTTTTTAGTTAACTATTTATGAACGACAGATTTGGTGAACATTATTAAATTTATACTAAATTAATATATTAATATTTTAATGCTTGATTATTTTGTTTGAGTGAATGTCTGTGACGTAGCCGAGGTGACGTCGGAGAAGTGGCGCATTCCTCGGCCTCTTTCACGCTACCACCTTCACGCTGGTGTCACGAGTCACGGGTCCCGCCCAAAGATTCGCCCCAACACTTGTCTGCGGCAACCGCTTGGGGAGACAGTCGGGAATGACAGTGATACTTAAAGACATTAATAAAGAAAATATTAATCTTCGGTGTTTTATCTCCATTCCTGCTAAAATTGCTACATACCATGCTTCATATAGTCGTCTCATCTAATTAAGAGCAAGAACCTTTAACATTTTGGCGCCCGAACAGGGACGACTGCGAGAGCAGGTGTAGCATATTTTAGCAAAATGGAGACCGAGAAGCTGCATCAAATTGGGAGAGATATCGGCTTAACGGGAACGGATCTTGCCCAGTTTATTAAAGAAGGAATTCAGTATGAGCGGGAGAAAGAAACTGCCGCTCGAGAGGAGAGAAAGGAAGAAAGAGCATGGAAGCAAGCAGAATTGAAAGCGCAAGAAGCAAAGGTGCAAGCAGAGGTGAGAAGAGAAGAGATTAAGCTCCGTCAAATGGAACTGAAGAAGGAATCTGGCGAAGATAAGTCGTCGGAGAGCGAGCACAATGTCAAGGTAAGGTACCCTAAATTACCTGTTTTTAATGAGAAGACAGATGACATTGATGCATATCTCCAAAGATTTGAGCGGTTTGCCACTAGTGCGGGCTGGCCGGAGGATATTTGGGCTATAAGCTTAGCATCGTTACTCCAGGGACGAGCATTAGATATCTACCATCAACTATCTCAGACTGATGCAGGGAATTACAGTGAATTGAAATCGGCTTTACTAAGAGGGTTTGACTGTACTGCGGAAGGATTCAGAGTTAAGTTTAGAAGCTGTAGATTTTCTCGTGGTGAAACGGCCAAACAGTTAATTGCCAGGATGACAAATTGTGTGAACGGTGGATAGAAATAGAAACTGTAGCTCTAACTATAATTCATTGAAGGACTTGATGATAAGGGAACAATTTATTTCCTCCTGTGATCGTAATCTAAAATTGTTTCTTAAGGAACGCTCACTGGCGACTCTGCAGGATCTTGAAGAGAGTGCAGATCGGTATATCGAGGCTCATGGTCATTTTACCCTTAGGACTCCCCAACAAGCAACTGTGTCAAGTCAATCGTCGGCGCAGCAGTTCGGGCAGGTAAATGAGGGCAGTGACAGGAGCCCTCGTAAGGCACTATCTTCGCCTCTTCCTCAGGTAAAATGTTATATCTGTCAAAAGGGTGGACACAAGGCGTGGGATTGCTATTTCAGGCCCAATATAAATAAAGCAAGGTTGCAAGCACGTCAGCGACGTCCGGACCGACGAGGAAAGAGGCCGCGGCGGTAACATCACAGGGAGCGCCGAGCATCGCCGAGCACCCGCAAGACGACGCATCGGAAGTTGTACAGGTCGACCCGGTGGGGGTGATTGACGATCACGGATGGATTAAGGTAAATGGAAAGGGATTTCGGATGGCTTGTGGAGGATCAGGAAAAGATAGACATTCGAAGTTAATTACGAAACCGGGAGAAGTGGAAGGACATAAAGTGACGGTAATGAGGGACAATGGCTGCACTACCGTGTTGGTCAAGAGAAGCTTGGTACCAATTGTAAGTTGACAGGTAAACACTGTGTTGTCAAGATGGCTAATTCGGATGTATTTTGTTATCCGGAAGCAGAAATTACGGTTAAGAGTCCTTTTTATACAGGAACGACTAAAGCTGTTTGTATACCTAATCCTATACATGACTTGGTAATTGGAAATGTACCAGGCGTAAGGTTAGGAGATAATAACGGAAAACACACGTGTGGTGTAATAACACGTGACAGACAAACGAAGGAAAGAAAACAACCAGAACTTAAGGTATTGGCAGTCTCTAACATGCTGAATATGACAATCAAGCGAGCACAGCAAGAAGACAAGACTTTGGATGGAGTACGGAAGTATGCAGGGGAAGGTAAAGAATTTTTTCGTAGAAAGAAAAATGAATTTTCTATGTTTATATTAAAACGAGGAGTTCTTTACAGAAAGGTGAAAATCGGTGACTTGGAGAGAGAGCAACTCCTTGTTCCCTCCTGTCTCCGCCGTACTCGACCTGGCTCATTCAGCATCATGGGGGTCATCTGGCGACGGGAACCAAGATCGAGTGATGGAGAAGTTCTTTTGGCCCGGGATAACTAAAGACATTGAACGATATTGCAAATCGTGTGATGTGTGTCAGAGGACTGTTGACAAAGGTAAAGTACAAAGAGCAAAATTAGGGAAAATGCCAATAATTGGAGAGCCCTTTTCTCGTTTAGCTGTTGACATTGTCGGCCCGATTGAACCGCGGTCGTCTGACGGTTCGAGATACATCTTGACGGTCGTGGACTTCGCCACAAGATACCCGGAAGCTGTGGCACTGCAGAACATCGACACTGCATCCGTGGCGGAAGCTCTGGTAAATATCTTCAGCCGAGTGGGCATTCCAAGGTTCAGACCGGAACGCAATTTACCTCGGCAATGATGCAGGAAGTATATTGTTGTCTATACAGTCTATTACTACGACTCCTTATCACGCTATGTGTGTTTGGTTTGGTAGAAAAATTCAATGGTAAAAAAGGATGTTGAAAAGAATGTGTGTAGAACAGCCTAAAGAGTGGCATAGATATTTATCACCATTACTTTTTGCATATAGAGAAGTCCCACAGGCAAGCACAAAGTTCTCGCCATTTGAGCTTGTTTACGGCCACGCAGTGAGAGGCCCGATGACATTGTTACGAGAGCTGTTTGACGGCGAGGTGAAGGAACCCGAAACGAGGTCATCATACGAATACGTTATCAGTCTACGGGAAAGGTTAGAAGACACTTGTCGTATGGCATTAATGAACTAAAGAATGCTCAGGAAGTTGCGCAATATTACTATGACCGAAAAACTAAAGACAGGGTTATAGAATCGGGAGATTACGTATTACTACTGCTACCTACGAACTCGAATAAACTGCTGTTTCAGTGGAAAGGTCCTTTTAAGGTAATTGGAAGTCCGAATCGACTGAACAAGATAGTGGATGTGAACGGAACATTAAGGAAATACCACATAAATATGCTAAAAAGGTATGTACATAGGGAATCGGCTGACGCTTTTCCAGCAGCGGTTGTGGTGGTGAACGACGAGGATAATGCGGAGGGAAGAGCGACGACAATTCCCAGTTATAACCAGCGCGAAACATGGAAAGATGTCTCGTTAGATTCGGACTTGCCAGCCGATCAACGAGACGACGCGAAAAGCATCCTGCAAGCGTTTGGCGATGTTCTCACCGATGTCCCAGGTAAAACAACCGAAATTGAATATAATATTGAATTAACAGTTCTGAAACGATAGAGTAAACCGTCCTTTACCCTATAGACTGGAGGAAGAAGTGAAAAAGGAATTGCGTAGTATGCTTGAGATAGGGATAATTGAGCCTTCAGACTCTGAATATTCTACACCTATTTTAGTTGTACCTAAAAAAGATGGAAATCGGAGACTTTGCTTAGATTTCAGAAAGCTGAATAAAATTACAAAGTTCGATGCTGAACCTATGTGTGATACAGAAGCAATTTTTTGTAAGATTGGCGGAAGCAGGTACTTTTCTAAAATAGATTTGACGAAGGGATATTGGCAAATACCTCTCTACGAAAGAATCTAGAAAATTTACAGCCTTTTACTACCGCAGGATTATTTCAATTCACCGTATTACCATTCGGTCTCGTCAATGCTCCAGCAGTTTTTAACAGGTTGATGAGACATTTATTTGGAAATATAGATGGTGTGGAAACCTTCCTCGATGACATCCTGATTCATTCGAAGACGTGGAAGCAACATTGCAGCATCTTGCAAAAGGTACTCGGGATATTACGGGAAACAAATCTAACGGCTCGACCAGTAAAGTGCGAAATAGGTAAGAGAAGTTTAGAATATTTAGGACATATGATTGGAGAAGGACATATAAAACCAACAAAGGAAAAGGTATCGGCTATTCTTAATGCCCCAGCTCCTACAACAAAGAAGGAAGTAAGGTCATTCATGGGGTTGTCAGGCTACTATCGTCGTTTTGTTCCAGACTATGCAACGATAGCAGCTCCGCTAAACGACTTGGTAAAGAAGAACGCACCGAAGAGTGAAGTGGGAGGATAAACATGAAATGGCGTTTAACAAGCTGAAGCAAGTGTTGGTAAATAACCCTATATTAAAACTACCCGATGTTAATAAATCCTTTATCCTCAGAACTGATGCCTCGGATGTAGGATTGGGAGCTGTCTTGTTACAGGAAGATGCTGATGTGAAAATGCCCGTAGCATATGCAAGCAGGAAATTGTCGGACGCAGAAAGAAATATTCAGTAGTCGAACGAGAGTGTTTGGCTGTCGTATGGGCTACGAAAAAGTTTTACAGATACTTGTACGGGCAGCAGTTTTATTTGGAAACCGACCATAGGCCTATTACGTACTTGGACAGTGCCAAGACGCTGAACGGTCGGCTGATGAGGTGGGCGATCGCTCTCCAGGAGTTCCGGATGATCTTCAGTTATATCAAAGGAAGTGAGAATGTGGGTGCCGATTCTCAGTAGAATTAATGCACATGACTCAAAAGAAAATTAGAATTTTCTTTTTTTTGAAGTGGGGAGGCATATTGTAAATATATTTACAACATAAATTGATAAAGAATGAACGTTTAGTTAAAGTAAAGTGATAAAGAGTGATAAACTTTGAAACAAATCAAAACGGAACGAAAATGACTGAAACGAGCGAACTATACACGCAACTACGCGTATGGCTGAGCCGCGTAGCAAAGAAGTGCTAAGACAATTTTTTAGTTAACTATTTATGAACGACAGATTTGGTGAACATTATTAACAATTTATACTAATTAATATATTAATATTTTAATGCTTGATTATTTTGTTTGAGTGAATGTCTGTGACGTAGCCGAGGTGACGTCGGAGAAGTGGCGCATTCCTCGGCCTCTTTCACGCTACCACCTTCACGCTGGTGTCACGAGTCACGGGTCCCGCCCAAAAGATTCGCCCTGCAACCACTTGTCTGCGGCAACCGCTTGGGGAGACAGTCGGGAATGACAGTGATACTTAAAGACATTAATAAAGAAAATATTAATCTTCGGTGTTTTATCTCCATTCCTGCTAAAATTGCTACCTACCATGCTTCATATAGTCGTCTCATCTAATTAAGAGCAAGAACCTTTCACCCACACACACACACACACACACAATCACCACACCACACAATCACCCCCCACACACACACACAATCACCCACACACCACACAATCACACACACAACACACAATCACCCCCCCCCACACACACACACATACACACCCACAATCACCAGTGCAATAGGAAGCAAAGTGACGTCTTATGAAATGTAATTTTCTAATATATCTATTTTTGTTTCGAAACAACGACGCGCTTGACAGGTCTGTGATGGGAAAAGGCAAGATGACAGGAAGCGGAAATATTTCTTGAAACCTCACACGGTGATAAGTGACAACGGACTTACTAATGTGGGTCATTATCTGACGACTTACAGATTACTAATGACTAATGACAGGTTGGCAGTTTATTGATGACTGATACATTAGTAAAGGCCTGAATTAGTTACTTGATTTTTTCAGCAAACTGCATTTAAACAGTAAAAATTACATTTGTTTATTAGATAATAAAGTGAGAAACAATGGTCTTTCTCGGTCATGTGGCATTAAGACACTAAGAATAAGATTATTTTAATAATGTGAATAATCGTGATGACGATACTGATGTAAATAAAAACGATTAGGAAATATATGTATCAATGATAATCAGCATGGAAATGTAAACAAATGCAAGAAAACAGGTATTAACTCTACCTCCCTTTCCCACCATCTTTCTTCCTTTTCCCTTTTCCCTCTCTTCTTTTTCCCTCCCTCCCTCCCTTCCTTCCCGTTCTCTCCCTTTCTCCCTTCTGTTCACTTAATTCCTCCCTTCTTTTTCTTCCTAATCCTCCTATCCCCTCCCTCCTTCCCCTCCCTTTCTCCTTCCTCCATCCCTCCATCCCCTTCCTTTCTTTCCATCCTGCTCCCCCCCCTCCCTTTCTTTCCTTCCTCCCTTCCTTCCCCTCCCTCCCTCCCCCCTCCCCTCCATTTCTTTCGCTCCCTCTCTTCCCTCCCTTTCGCACCCTCCCCCCTCCCACCGGTTCCTCCCTTCCTCCCGTTCCCTCCTTCCTTCCCCTCCCTTTTCTTCCCTGCCTCTCTTCCTTTTCCCTTTCCTTATTCCCACTACTAGCATTCCTGATCCTACATACCACCCTAGCTATACCCCTCCCCCCCAATTATCAGAAAATAAAATAAAAAACAAAAACCGGCAACTCACTTAGGAAGGTAATGACGGGTTGTTTGCAGCAAATAAAAGACTAACATATCAAGTAAAAGATTCTTTGAAAAAAAAGAAAATGTATATAAGTTTCAGGAAAAACAGAAAATAAGAAAACATGTGTCAGTTGATGATAACGATGGAACAGGTTCGTCCAGCGTCAAGGGATGTTGCCAGTTCGTCTTTTCCTGAAATAGAATATTCTATAAGAGGAGAAGGAAAAGAAGAAAAGAAGGAGAAGGTGGAGGTGGGGAGGAGGAA
>NW_020868969.1:62174-72174 GCF_003789085.1 Penaeus vannamei
TTATAATAATAATGATAAGTGGATAATGAGATTTTAATCAATAATGATAATGATAATAATATTAATGATAATGAATTGATAATGATAATGTTAATATGATAGCAGTGATAATAATGATGATGATCATAATGAATATGAATATAGTACTATAACATTAATCTAGAAGCATTCACAGAGCACTTGAGACCGTCAAAGGAATAGGGTCACTGATGCAAATGGAAAATATTCACAACTGAAAAATGAGATTAAAATAACCTCTTTCTCAAGTACACTGGTGACATCGGTGTCCTTATCTCGCAGTGCTAATGGATCCCGGATCACCACTGGTAAAAAAAAATAATAAAAATCTGTTCTTGATAATAAGCCTTGCGATATACATTCAGCTTAGATCATAAAAAACGGCAATCCAGAATGTTCAATATGAATGTGCAGTAAAAGAATATTCACATGTTTCTAACAACGAGAAGTTCTTAGAGAGGATAGGGGATCACTACAGGAAAATAAACGGTGTTTTTTGCCTTTGTGCTTTTTTGGCTCGCTAACCATGCCAGAAAATTCTATGGTTAGTATAATATATATATCTCTATATATAAACATATATACATACACATTTATATTAATATGTATACACAAACACAAATGCATGCTTATATATACAGGTTGACATTCAAGAATCCGGCTATCGATAAACCGGTTCATTTCAGATTTCCGGTACTGGTTTTTGAGTGCATTTTCAAATTTACCGCATTGGCTCACAGCTGTTTTCTGGAGTCGCGACGTATGATGTTTTGATGACGATGTACTTCAGAATCAGCTGTTGGGTCTTACTTGCACGATCTAACACTCAATTCTGCTCATTTTATCTTGACTTTGCTGCTGTATAGCCCCATGATGGAATCAGCAAAGAAAATAGGTTGTGTAAAACGTAAACAACGTGCGCTGTCGATTGTAGAGAAAGTGCAAATGCTAAAAGAGAAAAAATACTGTTATTTAATTGATGAACATTATCATTTGATTTACTTTTCATTTAGTGTTTGAATTTCTTCCTTTAAAGGACTGCATACTTATTTAATTTCTGATAAATATATACAACATATATAAGCATAAGCAATCGGCACTCAGATCCGGAATTTGCAGGATTTTTGAATGTCAACACACACACACACACATGTATATATATATGAAACACACATATACACATGGTTTTCATCGTTTTCTGACGTAACCTTTTGAGTAAATGCGTTCATAAAGTATGCCAGTTCAAGTTTGAACAACACGCCAATTGTGATGGCGTTTCATACCCAGCACTTAAAAGGAATATTTTTTAAAAATGATATTTTAATTTTCATCCCTAAAGTGTAGTGAAGGCGGTGCTATCTGTCCACCTGCATTGCCCCTCCCTAAAAAAAAGAGAAAAAAAAGAAAAAAAGAAAAGAGAGAGGGAAAAAAAAAATATATATACATACATAATATTAATATTTATACCCTACTAATATATAATATTATTATATATATATAATACCATCACTATACTCTCTAATGGCTATAGTATATATATATATTTTATATACGTATACTATATACTATACTATACTTTAAAAATTAATATGCTTAATAGAGCTGATCGTAAGCGTGTTTACGAAACATCCCCGCATATATACTTCATAGAAATCTTGTAAATTATCGTAAAATTTACTCTATCAACTTTTACCAGTTTAATATATTTAGGATCATAAAACACATGATATATGCATAATCGATTGCACATACCTTCGCTCTCACTATACTTAATTTAATTACTACTTACAAATAAGAATATACTGGATGTATTAATTGTATAATAATTAATAAAATTAACCGATGAATGATAATATTTGATTCGCACTTAGATATTAAAACGATTATAATCTTATAAAAATCAAGTACTTTATCAATGAGCAATTATGATTACAAGATCCCGAATTGCTGAAGATTAATGATAATTTGTATAAAAATTAATGACATATGACAACTGATGATAATTGTATAATGATGAAATCTTGAAACATGCATGTGGCCGCGGAAAATAGATAATTTTGAGAAAACATCAATTGAACAAAGCATGTATGTAATACCGAGAAAGCTTATTACAGATGTTACTTACGTGCTTTACTCACTCGTCCTACTACCTGTCTTGTCTGACTCTTCACAAAACATCATTCACGTATCTCAAGATTGTACTGTGTGCGATGTGTGTGTATATACATCAACGCAATTTATATATGCGTTCCACTGCATATAATCTCAATAACTAATATATTCTATATTATTTGTGCATTATATTATTATAATAACCCATTACCACCTAATAGTAATTATGTTGCCCAATATCGGGGCATCCAAAAACCCGTGTTATGGTCTATGATTAGATAAAAATTATAATGTCTTATAATGATAGTACGCTCTATAAGTGTGTGTGTGTATTTGTGTGTGTGTGTGTGTGTGTGTGTGTGTGTGTGTTTGTGTGTGTGTGTGTGTGTGTGTGTTTGTGGTTGCTGTGTGTGGTGGTGTGTGGTGTGAGCTCTTGATGTGTGATATGTAAGTACTCCCCAATATATAACCCTGTTCAGCTATACGTACTGAGTATATAATATACTTATACTATACTACAGTTATATTTATATATTATACCATTATTTACTTACATATACTTCTTTCCTATAACATTATCATATAGTATAACATCCACTATTATATATTCCTATTATTTTGCTATAATGAATACAATTAATATAATACTATTTGTACGTGTACCATATAATACTAAATATATAGAATATATACTGGGTTATATAACTAATCCATCACTATCCATTATCTATTATCAATATATACATAACCCTCATTATAACATATAGATCTATCTGGTGGTGTGCTGTGGTGCTATGTGTGTTGTGTCGTGTGTGTGCTGTGTTGTATGTCGTGTACGTGTAGTATGATGCTCGTGTGCTCGGTGTGTGTATAAAAATAGATACGACTTAATTAAATCCATCATACACACACACACAGTATATTTATATTATATATATATTACTCGAGAGTTTGAGATGGATCACCTACATCACTACTTACCACTCACATACGTAGGTGTTAAATATATATATATAGTGGATATGAATTATATATAAGGTGTAAGAGTTAGTTTTGACTTTATCACTCTCACTTATCTATGTTGTGTGTTTGTGTTGTGCTGTGTGGTGTGTGTGTGTGTGTGTGTGTGTCTGTTGTGTGTGTGCTGTGTGTCTGTGTTACGCTGTGTGTGTTGGGTTGTGGTCCGCTGTGTTGCTTGTCTGTGTGATAGTGTGTGTCGTTGCTAGCGGGTGTGTGTGGTGTATTGTTTGTGTGTTGTGCGTGGTGCTGTACTGCGGCTGTGCTTTAGAAGTAAATAAAATAAAAATGTACATATATTTTTATATCTATCTTTATCTATCTATCTAATTAGTAATGGCAGCACACACAGTACATACCGAAATATAACAGAAGACATAATATAATACACTACAGAGATACCTCTTAATACACTCCACCTATGCGGTATATATTATCCGCGAGTACCTCGCACTAATAATTATACGCTATATATACGTGAGAGAGTAGTAGCCTTCTACTCCTGTGATATTATACAACATATTATTATTATATTTATAGAAATCTATTACTACTATTATGCTCTTAATGCACTATTACTCTATTTATGAGAATAAATTATGACTCTCAGACAATTATCTAATAATATATCATATCGGGGCTTAAGTCAATTATATATATAACACTCAGCCTATAGCTCACTACTATTGAAATGATACGATAATGAACATTTACGACCCTACATTACATACATACATTTAACATACATGTACCCTACTGTCCTTACACTTTCATATTACCTACTCCTTTCTCATATATTACCTATCTTATCTATATAATTAGTAATACCTATAATTATACCTATATACTTCCTAATAGTAATATATACTCTAATATAGAAACATGCGTATGAATGAGTACTCGGATACTCTTCACAATACACGAGACATTCGCATTTTGTAACCCGCTGCTCTCTTTTCGATCTCATGTCTTCCATCAAGAAATATCATTGCTGTATCTTCATTTCTATCGATTGCAAGACATAAATCGAAACCGGGTCAATACTACATCTCTCTTGTATTGTGAACGACTTTCAATCTCAGTTTCATCTCCATACACACTCCTCTTTTTCTAAAAATCCGTTTGCATCCTGCAAACATGCACATTACGTTTTCATAATATCCCATTCACTCTATATCCCCTTTACCTACACACCCACATTCACCATACACACACATCATGCACCCACTCACACACTCACACACATCTACACACACACACACACACACTACATATACATATTACTATTACTCCCATACTATATCCTCTTTCACTACTATGTATATATTATTAAATAAAAATGGGTCTATCATCTCCCTCAAATATCATTCATTAATTCCATAATATTTATCACTTAATACATAATATTATCACTTCATATATATTCCATTACTCTACTATATATCTACTACTCTAGTCGTAATTACCTATACTCATATAATAGTATCTTCGATCTCTGGGCCTCACGATGACTGGTAAATGACTACACACCACACAACCAATATACAAATTCACGCAAGCAACCCACAGCACACACACACCACACACATATAGCGGCGAGTTATATAAGTATTACCTACTATATAATATTAATATATGCCTTATTAATATTTATATGATATGTATTTGTTATATATTTTCATATCTATATATTTACCTATTACATTATATATACTATTTATGTACTTTTTATAAATATGCGTATATATAGTGGTATGATACATCAATAATTTATATACTACGGTACATACACACCAGCACACACACAAGTGCTATGCCTCCCCTTGTACCTTAATCCTAACACGAACACACATATACTGATTTATATACTATGCTATATATAGTAATATATATACTCACTTATACATACACACACACCACATCACACGATACGGACTATTTTTAAACAGCACACTATATAAGATATTAATCAGTCTATCTTTAGATACCAACATGTTCCCACATACAATAGTATATTATACGTAATATATTAATATCATATTTACTATATGATATCACATATAGCTATAAATAAATGATGTGAATGGTGTGAAATGTCGCGTGGTGTTTAGTAGTGTGTGTGCATTCCTACAACTGCTGTACGTAAGCTCAGTTGATGAGTTGTGTAGTGTATATATGTGAGTATAATATATTATATATTATAAATACTTATATTATTATATAAATCTACTTGAGTCACCTATTCACTTCTCACTTATATACTATACCTCGCTCATAAATATAAAAACATATGTACTAGCTTATCATATACATCTATTTTCACACTATACTTTACTTCAAAAACCTATACACTATAATCAACTACACTAACAAACGGCACAATATGTACAACGTCCTTACATTCTTATTAGATCTTTCTTAGATCTTTTGGCACAAAACACAAGACTGGGATGTCCATACACGTCCTTATCTTCCAAGTCGAGAGCTGCGATGAACTTTGAAGATTGCTATTTAGTGATCGTCCCTTCATTGCCGTACCGAGCTGGATCGATGACGGGACAGAAGAATCACAGATGGCGTTGCACCGGGGTATATATTGGCCGCACGTTGCAAATGTCTTTCTCCAAAAAGTTCGAGACGCATCCGATGCTCTCGATATGTGTCGTAAGAGACCCCGCTGAGTGCTTCTACAGTTAGTGAGGCAGCCTATTTCGATGACCACCGAAATATTATGTCTTTCATTCACCTTAAGATATAATCTGTCGACAATTGAGTGAGCTAATGACTATTAATATCAACAATGAAAATTTAGAGACTGTATTCTGAAGTTGTAAAAAGTTTCACATATATTATAAAATGTCAGATACATACCTTTCAATTGTTTTCCTGTGGAGTATGCCATAAAGCAGTGGAATGTATTATGTTCCACCTGTATTTTTGAGAGCACATCACAGGTAAGATTTCTTTCTGCGATTATCTAGACGCATGGACGTAAGACATGATATGGCCTACATTATGTCTTAGTTAAGATAAACACATATTCTTACGTTAAAAAAATATAGTCTTTAAGTACTGGGATTCCAACACTATTTTAGAAGGCTGAAGTTTACAAACTCCGCTCCTCAAGGATATATCGCGATTTATCTATGAGAGAGAGTCTCGCGCACAGCACCGCGCTGACCAAGACAGACTCTGAGAGACAGGTGATAAATCAGACGACACTAGAGAGTATTGTCAACATGATCCATTTAACCAGTATACACCTAGCGAACACTACCACCCACACACAGATATCTTGAATACAGAGATCATATTTCTGAGTTCGATAACCTTTCGCTTAGCAATTATCTCGTCGTCACAACAAAAAATCATTACAAACAAACAACAAAAAACGCACTTGATCTACAAACATATGCGTAAATGACACATATAATCAATATATTATATACTATCACATAATTATATGTAGTACTTCATAATCACTTTCCATCTAAGGATATACCACGGGGTCGGCCGTGGACGCCCTTATTATAATGATAATATAATATATATACCCATTACTTACGTCCATAGCCAGTAGTGAGATATAGGTAATGAGGAGGTACGAATAGTATACGCAGAACAATGTCCGAGTGGAAGAGCCAGACGAGATGAATCGACCGAGAGTATACGCGATATGAAGACTTATATATGACTCAATGGAGCTCTTACCGAGCCACCTCGTGACTGATACTCAAGATGAATAACACAGCTCACGTGAGAGTCCACCATTGAGATAGCGAGTGTGAACGACCATAGACCAGCATGGCGAGCGTAACATCGATAGACAGTACGTGACACCCAGGCTGGAGTTTTGCCGCGAGACGCACCGACGTATAGAGTGGCACGCACCTAGATGAAGGAATCAGAGGACATCCGCGTCCAAACACTACATACGGCGACGACAGGGCGCATTTCTCACTTGATCCTCTAACTATATTATATATGCATATGGACTTATATCACTTCCACGATATGAGTAACATAGAAGGGGCGAGAGTCTCGACTATGAAATCTCAAAATTAACAGAAACCCTGAATATCCTCCCAAAAGCGTAGTAACATTTGTTTATCGCAGACTGTTAAAAATATATGAAGAGGAACAACACATCTAGAATATATCGTGCCCATTACACTTTATTAGCAATGGATACATTTTAATAACAGCTGTACACCATGAGCGAAACTTTTAAAGTTCCGACAAATAAAATCGAATTATTGTGCTCTAATTTCGTGGCTGAAGTCCAGTAATCTTCATGCATATGTTCTCACAACTGGTTGTCTGGCCTATATTTATAATCTTGCATAGAGTGCATCTGTGTTTAAAGAGATAGTTAGCATCAGTTTATCCAATATTAAGATGAGACAAGATATATACTATATAGTTCTACAACTGCTCACGATCCTTTATATCGATAATAAATAGCGAGAGAACACTGACATACAAAGGATTCATCATAAGAGAGTCAAAGGTATATAAAAAACTGCTCACTACTCGCCAAACAAGACTCTACTCAGATAAACCAGCGGTTTTCTGTTGAAGTAGAAATCAAAATGGATTTAGAGATCACATGAAAAAAGAATTTGATGTCAGGAGTGTAGAAAACCGCAACACCAATAAGACCACAGTCTGACCCAAAGATAAACACTATATGTACGCTCGGTGAGCCCGTCTCCCTCGTTATCACTCGCGGTCAAACGAGCACCAAATCTAAATAAAAAAACACAAAATCATGATGGTCCGCCTTCTAAAGGTAGTGGGGTATGTGGCCTTGTCTCCTAGAGGTTTATGCGAATACGCGTTTCGAGAATTGGGACCTGTACAGGTAGGCACAGAAGGTAAAAGTGAATGCACATTAATGTTGCCCTGCAGTGAAAAGGTGCAGACGTTTCACAGCGCAAAAATATTCCATTGACAGAAAAGAGTCTTTCATGACTATGCTGATTTTGCTGGCCCTATCATCTCTCTTCTATAGAATAGTGCGAGGCAACAGAAAAAGCTAATACCTCACACACTGGACCAACGCGGCCCCAGCTCGCCTCTCATCTCATACCTGGTGTTACACCGATCTCTTCTCGACCCCCCTGCCCAGATCTTCAATCTCACCAGCTCCTCTTCACTCTCGTCTGAGCTAACTGGTCTCGTGCTTCGTCTATTCTCTTCTCTCTCGACTCTCGCTATTCAATGATGAAGAAGTCGGCAATATCATAGGTCCATCATACAAAGGATTAACATATAATAAAGAGTAATTAATGGATGATGATAAAGAGGCAATATGTGATCAACAAGGACATTGAACAAGCAGTACTAAATAATAACGGTATACATAATGATGAGAGAGAGCAGTATAAATATATTGGCACTGGAATAGATTTCATACGTATTTACTGGTAATTATTCGAATCCGAGTACGTCATTAGCGAAGCAGGACAAATAAAGTAATTATAATGATGGAGAAGAATAAAAGATTTTAACAATAAGTATTAAGGTTCGAAGGTAAGGGGATGGAGTGATGTAGAGAATAGGGAGAGGTAAAGCGTATGAGAAATAGAGGAGTAAATAATAAATTCGATCCATGGAAAATGAAAAATGAATAAGGTAAGCAAAGTGGTAAAGACTAACGATGGAGAAGGAACGTCAGCGACGCGCGCGTCCGATGGCGAGACAAGCAGATGAATAGAAAAATGAATGGACAATAAAGAGAGACATATAATTCTAGTTTAACAAATTAAAATCATTAATATGTAGACACTATAGTGAGCATAAGGTTACATGAAAGTTGTATGTCATGAATTGGACGAGCGAACGAATAAAGACAGAAGATATCGGGTGTAAGACCGTCAGGGATAAGCTGTGTAGGATGCGCTTGAGAGTTTCGGGGCATCGAGTAAAAAGTTAAAGTATCTGTGGGTGGCTCGTGTAAACGCGGAGAGGCAGTAGATTGCGCTTGGTAGTGCTTGAGTTTAAGGTGGAGATTGGGTATAAAGTGAGCCCAGTCAGACTTATAGTGACGTGACGTTGAGAGAAAAATGGGTATTGAATGGACGAAGTAGACTGGCTCATGTCTCAGTCACGCTATGCCTAGGATCTGACTGCATATCTTTTCACTCGTGGGGGCCAGTAGGACAAGTAGTGGTTATGTTTGGTAGACTTAGGGCAGGCGCTATAGTGTAGAAAACGGGCGCTATGTGGCCAGAGAAGCGAACCTAATAACATCACGCATAAGAGAGGTAATGAGAACACTGAGTAACAGAAGCGTCTATGGCCGATTTTGTACACCCGTCCGAAGGGAAGGAATCCACAGAAAATCTGGTGAAGAGGAGATATGGAGGAAGGAGAGGGAGAGAGTGGATATGGTGGCATTAGCAGTTCTGTAGAGGGAGCAGAGAGAGGGATGAATGAGGATAAGAGGGAATATATTGGGATGGGATAAGAGAAGCTCGAGAACAAGAGAAGCGAAAGTGGAAAGGAAGAATAAATAAGGTGAAAGCAGGTGGAGGGTATGAAAGCGGAAGAAATATAGGATAGAAGAGGTGTATGTATAGGAAGGAAGCGAACGAAGAGGTGTGAAGGATAACAGAAGGGTGTATGAGATAAGTTAGCATGTTTGGGATTCGAAAGATGATTGAGATTGTGAGAAGTTGGACTAAGTTAGGGCGAGGAGAAGCGGAAGAAAAAAAAATGTGATAAGGGAAGGAAGAGGGATAATGGTGGCATATAGGCGTGTATTTATAAACCCATTTGGAAATAGTAAGGAAGGGTTAATGAGGAAGATAGAGGATTATAAGGGGTATAAGATATGCTCTGAAATTGG
>NW_020868969.1:88008-108008 GCF_003789085.1 Penaeus vannamei
TGCTGTTACACACATGGCAGACAACCATTAGCGCGCTGAAAACCTGCCTGGGAGCTATACAACTTTCTAATTAATATGGGTAACCGTTCTGTCGCATGGAATAATTACAGGATGAGGGTATTAGTGCTACCCCCAGTCACACAGATAGAATAGTAGTTGTGTAATAGTAAATATCATACACTGTCACCAACAAATAAGTTGGCATTCCTTGATATTATTACACTATATATAACTGTCCTATGACATCGCTACCGACACACTTCCATCCATCTCATAGTGTTAATCGATGGCAGGAAGCGAATACCGCTCATAAACGACCTGTCTGAGAGAGTACTACACAACTTTCTAATTGAGACACGAGTAAACTGACCGCCTGCTCCAAATAATTATAGGATGAGGACATCAGTAATCACCCAGTTTTTCCCACCCCTCTCCTCCAATTCCCTTACTACCTAAACTGTTATCTGCACAACCTCTCTCTAATCTCCCTGCGCAGGCATGGCGAAATATTACACATCGCTTAAACAACCTTTGTGAAATGCAGTTACCTGCGGTAGTATATATTCAAAGACAAATATGAAACACTGTTACAATATATGAAATGGGGTATCACTTACTAATGCTATATCTGTTGTTGGCTGTCAACAATGGAAAAAAATAATATATCGAGCCAGAAGAAAGGAACGTTAATTACCGCAAACTGCTAATCACCACCCTCCTCGCTGACCTGACTGTCGAGTAACAGTCACAGTATGTCACACCGAACTCCCCCCCCCCCCTCTCCTCCTCGTGGAAAGGGAGGGACCTTCCCCATAAACAGAAATTCCTTTTGCGTAATGTTATGAATCAATGCGCATATTAAAAGGATATTATCCAACAAAAAATATAGATCTTATCTGAATGTCAACACTTTATGTGTGTACGACGCTCAAATCCGCATCTGAAACCGCGTTTTCCGATAATGAAAAATCACACACATAAAAAAAAAATATGTGTAAATACAACCTCTGCGAAATGCACCTGTAACCCTCCGATATAAAAGGACAGAATGAACTCTCCACATCACTAGTATTGTCCCACTCGTAATAGCACAAACCATGGCTCGAACCGCATGCTTTTGTGAAAACTGCGGTCAAAAGTTGAGTGAAAACCATCTTTGCCTGTTATGTCAGGGTTGCAATCAACACATTCCTACGACAAGATTTCATCGACACCGCCAGCATTGCCACCGAGGTAAGACAAAATAATTTTTATGGTGAACCCGTGTTCTAAACCTATTGGTGTTTGAAATTTATTCAACCCTAACGTAAAATTAAATATAAACAGCTAACATTCCATCTCACACAGGTGGCGTTGGAAAGGCTTCTAAGGGTGCAAAAATATCTCTTCGCCAGCCCCTCTCACAAGGTAAGATGCAAACATCAAACATGCACCAACGTTTATTTAATTTTCTCGGAATAACAGTGTTGTTTCTAATTACTGGCAAAGATGAAATAATAAAACATCAATACCCTTGCACACAGGCAACTCGAGATCGTCCAGAGCTCCCCAGCACGGCCCGGCCGGTGCTCAACCTTGCTCTTCCGGTTCTGCACGCCGAGCTCATTCACCGCGCCCCCACTGCAGAACACAATCGCCTCAGGCGGGTCCCTCACGACCCCACCGTAGATCCACGTCTCCGCAACCGGGTCCCTCGCGCCCTCGCTGCAAAACTCCGGATGTGCAGCCAGGACCTTCTCGCGTTCGCCCTGAACGAGTGTGCAACAGAGCAAGCAAGTATGGTGACAGTGATAGTGATGCAGAAGATACTTGCAATGACAATATTGTAGAAACGCCGCACATTATACAGCGGCAGGATCTATTTGAAGGTGCGTCCGTAAGACTTGGTTTTAGTGTTCCCGATCAAGACCAGCCAGACCCTTCGCGCACACGAAGAATATTTTGTCGATATCCTGCAAACACATCGACAGACTCTAGGGCTCCCACCCCCAGCTGCCAAAGCGTTTGCAGGATTTACACTGCTACTCACCAAAACAGACCTTACAACAGGTGAAGCCAGAGAGATAGAGAAAAACATCACTCTACACAGTTATATTTTCACATCAAACGATGAATGCAGGCGAGCAGTGCGCGGGTGGAGCGAGGAAGTGGAAACGGCTGGAAGACTGGATTACCGATGAAGGGAGTGGGCTTGATTTAGAGCGTATTACTGCTCACAACATTACCATATCGCGGGTTGTCGTTCCACAAGCAATTGGGAGGTATGTTGCATATCCTGCAAATGCTAGAGGGAGACACCTTGTCTTCAACCCTAACAGTGATAATGATTGTGTTATACAATCTATTGCCGCGGGGAAATTGCTGGCGAGCGGCACCAGCCTGAAAATATGCACAGACGAGTTGATACTCCCGACAAGTGTGCGCGCCATGTTATATATGATCCGCAAAAGCTCCCCATTAGCTGGGAAACACTCGGGGAATTGGAGAGGGATAACAACCTTTCTCTGTATGTGTATAGTATTCTCAAAAATCTTGGAGAAAAAGATAACCGCTACAGTCTCTCACAAGTGAGGAAAGGAAGAGATGACAACAAGAAGCGGTTAATCATACATCTCCTCCTGCTTGAAAATGAGCATGTGTGCCTCATCACAAACTTTAATAGATTTGTGGACGCATTCACATACAGAGACAGAACCTCTGAAAAACACTTTTGTCGCACATGTTTCTCACCCTATCATACACAAGCGGAGGCCGATAACCATAGTTCAGGGTGCAAGTATCAGTTCAGGTAACATACCCACGCCCTGGTAGCAAACTTTCCTTTACAAACTACGGGAAAGCATACAGTCCATCGCACATCTGTGTGTATGATTTTGAGGCGTACATGGATAAAACACAAGCAGGAGGCAGATGTTGTATCACAAATCACAATAATGCCATTTGCTATGGTGTTTATATTATTGATAGAAGAGGGCGGATTATGTTGACAGCCTCTACCTTACACATAGTCACAAGCTCCATGCTACCCCACAATGTACTTTGTACCACACACACCTTATATACCAAATGGGCGTCAACCCAGTGATATCTTGCTCGATGACTTATCAGCCCTTCTATTCACTCTTTCCACCACACAACATGTGGTCTCATCAACGATAATGGGTAGTATTTTGCTCGCGATCGTCATAAACTACACGGCAATACTGTCAAGTAGTCCCATATAACTTCTTACCGTAACCCAAACAGAAACCTACACCGCCCTACCATCTACTTGACAACAAAGAACCAAGAATAACTATCTCGGAGCATTCTATTATTGTAGCAGGTCCCTTAATGTTCCACAATGATGCTTCATTTCACCGAACTTCAAATTGCCCGCTCTGCATTTTTGACACAATACTTCCCCTCCTTATTTCGGCTACCGAGATTCTAGGGATGGGGTACCCTACTGATCTTTGGCTTAAGGAGATGCAAGTTCAATGTCAACGGTGAACAATTCACTAGTCATGATTGAGCTGCCCCTTGTCTTAAACCAGCATCCTCCGGGGTCATAACTCCGAGTACCACAGTTCGTACAGCCGCGTTTTGAAAATTCCTCATTAAATTCTACGCGTACTCGCAGTTTAAGCTGGGTCCACTACACGAATGAGTACATGGAATATAGGGCTCTTAGCAACGCCTAATTCCCTCTTCCGCCAAGGAACGAACCATCTTTTGAGGCGGCTTCCGTAAAATACTCACAGCTAGGCGGAACCTACTCGATTCCCCTTCCAATCTTTATACATAACTTGCGCCAGATCAATACCCTGACTCACTGCTGTACTCGCCATTCCTCTCCACCATCTCGAATGCTTTGTGTCAAATCCATCTTACTTGACCGGCAGGGCGATCATTCCCTCTGAATTACTCGCATGCATCACACCGTCATTCGCTTACGAGCGATGGTGCACATAATTGTCTGAAGTCTCGCTCTTCTTCATAAATTCCCGTAGAGCCATCTCTAATCTCCTCATACCACTCAATCCCAAGCATCGTAGATATCTACTCAATCTGAGAATGGAGGAAGACCTCCGCATCACAAGTCTCCACCTCAACGCTCTTATCCTACGAATCTTGATTCGCTAAGTCGCTAGATATGCGCTTCGCCGACTCTTCTATATCATTCCCTCTACTCCGCACTTTCTTAGTCCTAATGTCTGCTTGAACTCCTTCCATTCCCCTGTCGAACCTTCCATCACTGGTCTCTCAGGTGCTCTCATCGATGTGTGAGGCGATAACATCCGCGCGTCCTATTTTGTTGCCTCCACATTTGATGCTTATTGAGTTGATATGCGTATATCAAACGCTTCTTTTCACTACAAGTACAACTACGACAATTTTATGGTTACATTTACGTTGAATCCTGATTTATCCCTCCCATCCACATCAATCGTAAGTCCTCTGAAGGAACTACTCCCTCATGCATCTCCTATTTCCTTCAGCGTCAATCCTTACGATCCTGCTCACAACTCCAAATCCGACATCCCCCAACTTCCCCACTAGAATCCTCGATCTTCGCATTCACACTGACAACCTCCTGACTAGTGCGCTTCTCCACACACAATGTTGTTCAATGCAGTTCATGATCTGGGTCAGTGCGCTGTTGACAAAACTGTGCGTGTTCGCCATATACGAGAAGGCCATAAACGCGCTTGCTTGACGAACACCCTCCATCTGCCTTCGATTACCTCAGAAACGTGAATAAAATGCCTCTACTGTTAGTATCTGTGACTTTAATATCTCATATGCCCATGGTAGATGCTCTGAAAAATTGCCATACGGCAATATTCGGAAATTATCTCTCTGATGAGAAAACGGAGTTTGTGGTAAAGGGTTTGTCCGAACACGACGAAAGCGGTGATATCGGCCATTGGATAGAGGCTGACTTATGTATTGCACCCGATGTGGCAAGAAAAAAACGGATGACCTTCCCTTCTTATCCACCACATGAACATAAGACACCAAGATTTGTCTCCGTACAATAAAGATCTCTTAACCTCTCAGAACCGACGCGTTCCATCCAAAAATGTAAAACTCGTCGCATCCCACCTACCGCAGGAAATTACCTTATTCTGTTGAAGCATTTGCAGCTCCTAATCCAGCTAGGAGTGGAAGTGGAACACGTGCACGAGGTCTATGAATTTTCGCAACGTGAATATCTGCAGCCTTTTATTCACGAAAACATTAAGGCCCGTCGCGAAGCCACTGACAAAGCTCAACAGCTATGTTTCAAAACGCTGTCTACAGCGTGTTCGCAGATGTTTGATGACGCTGAAAGGTTGAAGGCCCACATGGTCTGTAAAGTGAAAAGATTTAGAGGAAAAGGATCATTTTCCGAAGGGTCCGAATCGGGTAATATCTATATCATCAGCAAAGTCTGTCTCAATGATGTATCCTCAGTATGTAGGCTTTACCATTCTGGAACTGGCCAAATATAAACTCTATGAGTTTTTTTTATAAAGTGTTAAAACCTCTTTATGGAGAGAGGGTAAAGCTCTGCTATTCTGATACTGACAGCTATATTCTCTCTGTGGAAACAGATAACATCTTTACAGATTTTGCAATGTCTCCTCTGAAAGAATGGATTGACACTTCTAACTTTTGTCAGGACCATCCGTTGTACAATCAAACGGTTAAGGGAAAGCTCGGTTTGTTAAAATCCGAGACGGGAAATTCCCATCAAGGAGGCAATATGTCTTAAACCTAAGACATATTCTCTTTTCCTGGATAATGGACAGTCAACTTCGGGTACAAAGGGAATATGCCGTTCTGAAAAGAGAAGGCTGAAACACGACAACTTTCGTCGCATTCTTTTTCAAAAACAGGAGCATAAATTCGATCAGGTGAGCATCACAAATGTTAACGGTCAAATGACTACCACAAGAACCAGAAAACGTGGCTTGTCATTGTATGACGACAAACGTTGGTATGTAAATGCATACAAATCGCTTGCATACGGGCATCCTGACATTGAACACCGTCAAGCAGAGAGTGAAAGTGATCGAGAAGAGACGGAGAACATAGGTATGAACGCCGCGCGGGGCCGCCGGGAGAGGAGAGGAGGAGGAGGAGGAGGAGGAGGAGGAGGAGCGACGACGCGGAGACAAGAGAGAAATTAGACAAGAATTAAGGAATCCAACCGGTGAAAGATTGTACAACCTGTGGAGGGGAAGACAACACCTTGTTTCAACCCATTTCCCTCCTCTTGTGCGAGATAATGCAAACATTCCCCAGCAAGAACACAGACAACACAGACGACGACAGCGGCAAACTGGCAAACCGGCATCTCGAAAACGCAGGAAAACCCTAACAGGAAACCCCTTCATTCTCGAGGAAGCACAAGAAGACGATAGTGAAAGTGACGAGTAAAATTACAAGTTTCAGCATGTTTGCCAATCAAAGAGAGGTTGTGTGTGTGTGTGTGTGTGTGTACCATATTTTATTTAAAACTGTATATAGGTATTTATACTCTGTAAAATCTTAACAATAAAAGAGACCCAACATGTGATCTTGTGTTCATTTTCATTTCAGACCTTCACCATGGAACATAACTTTTCATATCCCTGCTTTAAGAGCGACACGCTCAACCTCTTTGCTCACCCTGCAATGGTGATAATTGCAGGTATTACCAATTCCGGGAAGACATACTTAACCTCAAAAATTGTTATATTATCAAGAACAGTTTGATTATATAATTATATGGGAGTGATTCCCACCCTCTCGAAAAAGAAACCTCTCTATCTGGAAAACTTGTTGTCAGTAAAGATATTATAGATCCAACAGAACACAAAACAAATCCAGGCGATCGCATTTTGTACATATTGGATGATTGTTTTATTGAAGCAGCTAGCAACCAAATTGTAAGTAATGCATTCACAAAGGGACGACACGAAAACGTGTCTGTTATATTGGTTTTCAAAATGTGTTTTATGAACGGGAAACACAGTCGAAATATTTCGCTGAACACTTCTCATTTTATCTTGCTGAAACAGAGAGATCTCAGACAAATCGAATGTCTGGGTCGACAGATTTATGGGAAAAGCGACGCCAAACGATTTCTAGAGCTATATAAGAGAAGTGTTCTTTCGACACCTCGCAGCTATTTACTTGTAGACCTCGGGTGTGAAACTCCGGAAAAGCTTCAGTTTCGCAGTAATATCCTCTGCGAATATTTTCCTTATCAAATTGTCTACGAATGGTAATTTCCAACAGTGCAATGCAAGTCCTAAAGGACTTGTATGAAGACTATAGACAACCATGTGGTTTAGGTGGTATACAATCGCTTTTGAATGCTGCGCGCACGCGTCTGGGCAGGAATAACATTACACTGCCGGATGTGAAAGAATATTTGTCATCTCAACGCGCATACACTCTTCACAGACAAACCCGGAAAAAGTTCCCCGCCGGCAAACAATGGCAACGCGCCCGCGCAAAATCTTAACATGTGATTTGGCAGATATGCGCAATCTGTCAAGACAAAACGACAAGACTGCTTATTTGTTGGTTTGCATAGATGTGTTTAGCCGCTTCATGCAAGTTAGAACATTAAAAAGTAAAAATAAAACCGAGGTAGCACAAGCAATGCGATCTGTTTTAGATACGGTCGATTCTAGAGGTTTAACTCGGTTGTTTACAGACGCAGGGCGCGAATTTGTGAATAACACGATGAATGCATTACTGCGCGAGCGCAATATGCGGTGGTATACAACACACTCGAAAGAAATAAAGGCAAGCATCGCTGAAAGACATGTAAGAACCCTCAAGGAACGCATTTATAAATATCTAACTCTTAAAAATACGCTGCGATATGTTGATGCGCTCCAAGACGCCTACAACAAGCGCGCGCATGCCGGTCTGAAAGGAGCTACTCCTTTCAAAGTTCACCGTCGTTATACACAGGCGCAGTGGCGGCATCTCTTTCGACAAATGTACGCTCCATCGTTGAATGGGGCTATAAAAAAAGACCGTTCAACATCCAGCAATCAGAAGCTTAAAGTAGGGGATACCGTGCGCATCGCAGCACGCTCACACGGACGTATTTCGCAAAGGTTACGAAATACAAAATACGAGGAGATATTTAAAATCCGCCGTGTTGATTGTCGTCAAAACATTGTTGGTTATTATCTTGAAGATCTGAGCGGTGAGGCAATTCAGGGTTTGTTTTATCGTGAAGAACTCGTTCCGTCTGTCGTGCCCAATTATCACCCATATAAAATAATATCCTCGCGTTGGAACAAGTCTAAACAGCAAAGAGAATATCTCGTACGCTGGATTGGCTATCCAGACAAGTTTAATTCATACATTACGATTGATGACATGCGTTCAGGATCATGACAAAGCAGTCTCTCACACCGCAGCACATTGATGTGTTAAAGCTTATTTGTTCATTAAAGCCGAAGCGACGGTCTGACTTTATATTACAATTAAATAAAGAACAAGTTAGCTGCATTGCAGAGGTGTTTTCCAACTTTTTAAAGAAAAATCTAACATCGGAGAAGAACATTATCAAAAAGCTAAAAAGACATCGGAGGGATTAAGACAGTATCTCTTAAACGAACATCTGTAAAAAAGAAAAGAAAAATTCTCTCATCGCGCGTGGGAGGAAATATCTTATCTATGCTATTGCCGCTTGCGATCAACGCATTTACGCTCTGATTTAACAGAAATGAAAGAATTTTGTCTGGTTCCAAAATCTGTGGTCGACCGCCATCTGATATCGAAAGCATCGGAACATGTAGCTATTAGCGATGACGACAATAGGAAACTTGCATTAGAAGCACAGTCAAAGAAAAAATCAAAGCCCAAAGAGACGGCAACGAGAGTAAACGAGAGCATGACCCGCGGCAATACTCCCGCGCGAAACGGTTGCGGCCGCGTTAGGTGCGGTGCGCGCGCGAGCACCTCTGACGCAGGTCCATGCGCGGGCGGCGCGGGCGGGCGCGGGCGCAGGGGGGCCACCGAACCAGGAAAACCGTCAAGTGTTTCACACCGCATTTCGAAAATTAGGAAGAAGAGGAGGAAAGAAAACAAATTGTAATCATGATGCGATGACAGTGCCTCTTCCAACTGGTGTCTTGCAGAGAATGCCTACAAATAATACGCCGTCTAAATCATTAAACCCATCGTTAGAGCACTTGGTTGGTGTTTTTTTTTAAACACACAACAGGATTATGCTAAATCTCTCCTGGGGATTTATCAACAACAACCTCTAATTCGTTGGGATGAGATGGGTCAGCTACAATCACCTGTGTCGGGTCTGAATATACTTGATGTAATCAAATACATGACATCGGCCACATCGCTTTCGCTCAAAGAAAAGGATTTATTAAGATTATTACACAGCTTTGCCCCGATACCTTGAGTATGTGCGCAATCCAACGGCCAAGCGGTTTCTCTCAGGACGTGATTATAAGGGCGGTGGAAGCACAAAATCGATGCCAGCATTTGCCTCTAAACACATGCGGAAAAAGATGCGTTGGAACCCTTATTAACACCGTTCAGATAGGATATAATGCGAGGCATTTCAGCACATGTACCAGTCGAGACTGTCGAATACACAACCATGAGCGAAAACGGTGAACTTCTCGACAGCGCATCTTCGCATTGCAGCGCCGTCACAACCAGCACCGACGATGTTAACGCGGTTGGTGATAATAATGCATCGACGCGCGCTCTCGCTGTCGAACTGCGAAAAGAAATGATACGATTTTACCGCTCGCAGTACAAACATGATATTATCGTATCGTTGTGGGAGACCTACCAAGCCTTTCTTGCAAATCAATCGGACCAAGCATACCGCCAAGATGCCGACGATGCAATGGAAGACCTGAGCCACGCATCACAAGAAGAAACAATTCGTGCTATTGGTAAATATCGCAGACTTGCTTGTCTGTATAATCGACAGACTATCGGTTTTGAAATGGGTTACCGACTTGTGACTAAACTGCCAGGTGAAACATGTATGGGGGGCGGGGGGATGTTTGCGATATAAAGCGAGGTTGGAAGAGCTGAGGGAATGCACTACTTCGACAGACACTGTGGTGTGTGAACACGCAAAAATGTCCCAAGAAACGACTTTGAGGATGAGCGCAGAGGAGAGAGAAAGGACCCTTGAAACTTCGATGGATGCAGCTATCACAGTGAACCGAGCCCAGCCGTATGTATCCTCTGGTCATGCGCCAGGGTGTTATTATTCGCCCGGATCTGAATAAAGAAACTGCAGTTTGTGTTGTAGCCAATGCATGTGGAAAGACCGCTTACGCAACCTCTGGCGTGCTGGAAAGAGAGTACGCACACGCTGATCTCTACAGATGCCGGAGGCGGATGTTTTCTACGTCAAGGGCAATCACAGCTGACCGCGATCGTACGGGATCCATCGTCGTGAGGAGCGGTGATGTGGGACCTACAATTATATATCTGATTGCTCATTTCGGACCAGGCAAATCGTTGGAGAACAATGAAATTGCCATGAAACAATTAAGATCTAGCACGGACAAACATTACGTGAGCGGGTTAACAAGTGATAATTTGGACGACCGCCTGAAAAAGCTGGATGAATGTCTTGGTTTTTTGTTTGCGCAGCTGAAAGATATGAACATTAATGAAATTTTATTTCCTGTTGAAGAAGGGTAGCTGGTGCAATTCATACGTTGTACCCATTCAAAATTTTGCCATGCGCTGTATGCCTCTAAAGATTCCTGTTGTGTTAATAAACCAGAACTCGCGCATTCAACCGGAGTCGAACATCTGTAATGCGCAGCACCTGCGTCGTTCGTCGAGGGATGAAGCCGAGGACCGTCGCGTGTAGATGGTGATGCGGACGATGTCAACACCGGCGCTGACGAATGCAGAAGACGGTGGTCGCCTGCAGATGAGACCAGCAAAGCGTCGGAAGTTGGAAGAGGACAACTAATTGTTCTTATTTGTCTGTTATTTGTGATGGTATAATATATATATATATATATATATATATATATATATATATATATATATATATATAATATATTTTGTGTAATTAATAAACTAAGTTGTGTGTATTCTCACTTTTATTAACCTCTACACTCATGACTATAAAATTAAGAGATCAACAAAGGCGGTCTCAGTTGTTCTCCAACATTCACCATGGAGACTGATAACCAATATTTATACATTACAAGCGGTGCTTCGAAGGAGGTTTTTCCTCATAATACTTCCCATGCCTTTGAAAATGTTATAGCTCCTTTAATGTTGGATTCTACCTTGGATTATGAGGTTGCACTGGTCAACTTTTTGCATCTTGGCAAATGATGAGGATTTTGCTATTCATCTTGTGTACACATGTGATATAGAACCACATATTCTCAGACAAAATGTGGTAAAATATGTTCCAAAATTTAGCATGTTAGGCCAGATGAGAGGTGTGCAAACGTTGTTAGATTTAATAAATGATGATATCATAGCCCAAACAGAGGAAATACTTGGTAAAGATGCAATTAAGAAGTACATACCAAATGGGAGGTTATTAGCTTACGACTGGGACGCAGATCGTTGCCACGTCGAGACCTCATTCTATGGCGGGGGAGGGAGCGAGGGTGAGATCAGCCGTGACCGCTGCCGCCCCGATATGGGAGTTTATTTTTCGCGTCGCATGTGTCGCATGCTCGGGTTTGACGAAAATAAAATCTATCGCTTTTATGTTTCTCACCCGCCTTCTGTTCGTGAAAAGTTGAATTTATATAATAATAATATAGGCGCCAGATCGCCAAGAACAGACGGCGATGTCGATTTCTTATATATATATTCGGATATTGTTACACCCTGTCGATTTGCAGGTCAACAAGTTAATATGCTTGATGCTTTTGCATGGCAGGGAACGAGTGCAAAGGGGTGTACACCTCCTCTATATAAACAACTCTTAAGCAAGAGCATAAATTCTGTAGGTGTGCGCATCACAGATCAGAACGGATATCCTTTGGTGTTTGACGAGAACCAATCGGTTACTTAGACCTCGCTAAATCCAGCATATATAAACACTGCGCCTGGGTGTCTTTGCTTACTTTACAACAGGACGTCGTTCCGACTTGTTTGGTTGTTATTAGCAAAGAAGACATGCAATAATCGCCATGTATGCAAGGTCGTCTTTTGTCCCTCCTACGTCAGAGGAGTTTTAGAACGATTTTTGAGAACCCGGAAGCATTGTTGAAACCTGTTCGAGGGGGGTCTTTAAGCAATATCGGTGTATATAATAGCTATGACCACTATCGAAGGGGCGGGTCTGTTCTCCTTTCTTGGTAATCGGCAAGAGATTAATCCCGTTTGTTTCTCGGCTTGTGAAGCCTGCGCTCTTGGATTTTGGCTCGGGTGTTATTGATGATATGCGAGAGGGGAAGACCAATCTAAAGTCTTCTATGAAAGAAGAGGCATCGAGGCAATCAAACAGGTGGGGGCCAGGGCGATGAGAGGAGGGGGAGCAGGCAGAAACATAAGAGAGTAAAGAGATTAAGGGGCCGACCTAGTTGTTCAAGCTATAAAACAGATGTGTTTTCCCTGGTATAGTCAGTTATAGTCCTGCCTTGCCTCTGTGCGCAAATACTAGTGTGGAGAGGAGCTCGGTATTACGAGTAAAGACAATGAATCAGTACAAGACACCTGTCTCATCATATGTTGCCGGGGTGAGCGATATGTTCCCCCGAACAAACAGAATGCACATAATCGAATCAGCAATAGAGGAAAAGACAGAAGTTGATTTGTTACCGTTCAATGCGGGGATAAACGGGTCGATTACGGATAATTATGCCGAGTTCAGGTGGCCCGCGGGGCAAAATTGTTATATTGATCTGTCTCGAGTAGTACTAGAGCTCAAGGGAACCCTGAAGAAAAATGACGGAAGTTCGCTAGGGGATGATGATCATGCAGAATTATGCAATTCTGCCATGCACTCGCTAATCAAGTCTGTATCGGTGTACTTTAATGGGCAACAAGTAGAGCAAAATCCGCTATAATTTCTCTTCGTATATGCGTTTAGTAACGAACATGTCACCATCGCTAAAAGAAACTCTAGGGAGAAATATGCAGTATTTTGAACCCTCTAAGATTCCGCCGAATTTTACAAACGAATATTTTACCAAATGTAGTGCTAGCGAGAAAGAATTAATGAACGAAGTAAAGACTCATGGATTTCATTTTATGTCTCCGTTATTGATGGATATAGCTTCAATGGATATGTATCTTTTGGATAACGTATCCATGCGAATTCGACTCGAGTTTGCTACAGACAAGTTTGTTGTCAATGCAACCCCCGACACTTCAACCCATAAACCGGTTGTAAATATCGATTCGTGCAAACTGCATCTTACCACGTTGAAACCCAGAGATGCAGCAAGAGAAGCACTTAACAGATCTTTACAACGCAGTCCTCTCAGCTATGTGTTTAAGAAGACACTACAAAACCTATGTCATGGCTAGTAATCAGACACAGCTGGCAATAGACATGCCCTGGAGTTCAACTATTCCTGAAAAGTTATTCTTATTTATGGTAGACATGAAAGCATACGCCGGAGATTATACAATCAACCCGCTTCATTTTGGACATAATCATCTGAGCAAACTTTTGGTGACCGTCAATACACATCTGTGTATAATATAAGCACGAGTTTCCCAACACAGTACTCAGACTTGTATTATCATTCGCTGAATGCATTGGGTTTAGAAATAGGACATTCACTCACCAAGAATGGATTTGTAAACGGGAAAATGATCGCAGTCATGGACTTACAACCAGAAAAACTGCAGGATGCATTAGCAATAGAGAATTCCGGAAGTCTTAGGATTGGTGTTGAACTATCGCAACCGCCTACTTCAAATATTGTTTTATTCTTGGTGGGTGACACACAAGGAGTGATTTATATCGATAACGAGCGCAGGGTAGTAACTGATATTAGAGCATAATGAATTGTTATGAGGTGGGCGATATATGCTCGCAATTTCTCGGGAGAGGGTTTGTTTTACGAGGGTGCTATCTAGCGGATCAGTTGCCTGTAAGAAAATATCGCGGTGCTTATAATGAGTTCTTTGTAGTTAACATTCTTACATCTCGACACAGACCATCAGAGATGGGACATTATGTTTTAGTTGTGAATGGAAGATCAAGTATTGCCTATTTTGATTCTTATGGAATTCAACCGCATATTTATTCTCCGTGGTTGCAGGCTTTCATCGATCAATATTACGAAAAGAGTTTTCTCAATATTAGCAAGCCGTTGCAGAGTCTTGATAGTTTGACATGCGGAGCTTACGTCATTTTTGTTATGTTCAATATAAATTTACACGGGGTAGAAAACATTAATCAAATATTGTGCAGGTATTTTTCGAAGAATGACTTTAGATATAATGATAAGAAGGTAATCAAGTTTTTATATAGACATTTTAAGATGCCGAGATGTGAAAGACTATTGCCAAAAACGTATTGCGAAAGCGTGTTAATTACCAGATCTTTCTCGCGGTAATTTCCCTCCCGTTTTTCCCCCTCGTCTCGATTTTTTACGTTTTTCCTGTTGAGAGGGAACCAGGAATAGATGCGTTCGGGGTGTATAAAACCCGACCGGCTGAATCGAACAATATCCATACTCTGCTTTTTCTCAGAGCAAGATAGACCCTCACCACCGCCATGAATTCCGTCATTGCAACATGTTTTGACAAGGGTAAGTAATTCCTGTGTTTCTTGATGTTTATCTTTGTATTATTTTAAGAAGGACGGGTAATTTCTGTGTTGTAGTCTTGATGTTTATCTTTGTATTATTTTAAGAAGGGCAGGTAATTTCTGTGTTGTAGTCTTGTTGTAGTCTTATTTTAAGGCTGAACATTTCTATTGCCTGCGATATTTTGTATATTATTTATGTTTCTCTCTTTTCAGCTATTAAGGAGAGTAAGCTTCCTTTGGTGTTTATAGCAACGCGGGAGGAAAAGTTGATGTCTGCGGTTAACGGTGAGTATATTTGGGACATGATCTGATATTAA
Source organism: Penaeus vannamei (assembly GCF_003789085.1). Taxonomy (NCBI): domain Eukaryota; kingdom Metazoa; phylum Arthropoda; class Malacostraca; order Decapoda; family Penaeidae; genus Penaeus; species Penaeus vannamei. Next base: position 103,042 of record NW_020868969.1, read on the forward strand.
CTGTTTCACCATTAAGATTATGCTTTTTTTATGATGTGCGATCTCTGGTATTCATATCAGCTGATAGTTTCTGTTAACCGAGAATATATTCTGAACACGTTCTGATATTATAACTAATCTATTTCAGGGCAGCATTGTCTTTTATTTATAACAAGTATTAGCTTTTGAGGTTCTAATGTTCCTTTCTTTATGTTGCAGCTCTGAATCAGACCAAAGGGGTCTATTTCGTCTTTGCTGGCGACGAGTCGGGATCCCCTCACCCTCGTAACCTGCACGTTCTCCAAGCCCCATTAAGAACGTTGAGATGAGCCAGCCGCCACCACCGAGGAAGCGTTCTCGTGAAGAGAGCCCGGCACGGGATGGGTCGGCGTCTGTTCGGTCGTCGGTTCGCCCTGGGGTTGTGACGTTTGTTGGCCCGAGGGCATCCCCAGTGCCCCAATACAGCCAGGGGTCTCCTCTGGCATCGACTATCAAGTGGGGCAGCGAGGCATCCCCGAAGTACACCCAACAGTCCCCTGTAACATCACAAGCAGGGTGTTTGTCGGGGCGTGTAAACATGCCCTCGCCAATGTACGACCCGTCACAGCAAGCGGGGGTTTTGTCGGGGAGTATAAACATTGGCTCGTCAGTTTATGCTCCGTCGCAACAGACACCCAGGTCCTCGCGTCCTCCTCCGTTAAAGAGGATTAAACCTAGGAAGCTTTCCTTGTCCTATTGGAACAAGGGGCTGACCCAAAATATGGAGAATCTACCACCTGTGGATGAAATATCCCAGGCGGTTGATGTCAACTTTTGGACAGCCCTTAGTTTTGTATTGTTTTGTTTTTTTTTGTAATTTTAGCATTAATAATTTTGTTTTGTAATTTTAGCATTAATAATTTGTTTTGTAATTTAGCATAAATAAAAAAAAAAGAAAACAAAAAACTTTGGTTTTCATAATCCTTTGTTGGTGACAGTGTATGATATCTACTATTACACAACTACTATTCTATCTGTGTGACTGGGGGTAGCACTAATACCCTCATCCTATAATTATTCCATGCGACCGAACGGTTACCCATATTAATTAGAAAGTTGTATAGCTCCCAGGCAGGTTTTCAGCGCGCTAATGGTTATCTGCCATTGTGTACAGCAGAAGATGGTGAAAAGATTGTGATTGATTATTTTATCCGAGCGAGGAATTTCTTGGGTTGCCTTTTCCCAACGTGTAATTATATGATAGGTCATTTACACCCGCCCGCCCCACCCCAACACCCGTCCCCTTGAGTAGAAAGTCGGTTGTTTCCCAGGCGAGCAGGTCGCTGTCAGTACAAGGTCATTATCCACCTGTAGTGAAGGTCATGAACACGTTACACTATTTATAACATGTGCCTTATTACATAACACCTGTTCTCATTCCACAACATGTAATTACCAGATGATGTTGTTGTTGTTGTTATTTAGGTCACGTAATTACATAACCTATTTACATCATTAACCTAATTATGTATGTGACCTAATTATGCCACTTCCTGGTAACCTACTTATGTAACCTGGTGACCTAGATGAGCCTAAATGTCCGTGTATATCTACTTATTATATATATATATATATATATATATATATGTATATACATATATATATATATTTATATATATATATATATATATATATATATATATATATATATATATATATATATATAATATATATATATATATATATATATATATAATATATATATATATATATATATATATATATATATATATATATATATATATATATATATATATATATATATATATATATATATATATATATATATATATATATATATATATATATATATATATATATGATATATGTATATATATTATATATATTATATATATTATATATATAATATATATATATATATATATATATATAATATATATATATATATATATATATATATACATATATATATATATATATATATATACATATATATATATATATATATATATATATATATATGTATATATATATATATATATATATATATATATATATATATATATATATATACATATATATATATATACACTATATATATATATATATATACATATATATATATATATATTATATATATATATATATATATATATATATATATATATATATATATATATATATATATATATATATATATATATATATATATATATATATACATATATATATATATATATATATATATATATATATATATATATATATATATATATATATATATATATATGTAAATATATTTGCAATATAAATTGATAAAGAATGAACGTTTAGTTAAAGTAAAGTGATAAAGAGTGATAAACTTTGAAACAAAACAAAACGGAACGAAAATGACTGAAACGAGCGAACTATATACGCAACTACGCGTATGGCTGAGCTAAGTGCTAAGACACTTTTTAAGTTAATTATTTAGAACGACAGATTTGGTGAACATTATTAACAATTTATACTAATTAATATATTAGTATTTTAATGCTTGATTATTTTGTTTGAGTGAATGTCTGTGACGTAGCCGAGGTGACGTCGGAGAAGTGGCGCATTCCTCGCCTCTTTCACGCTACCACCTTCACGCTGGTGTCACGAGTCACGGATCCCGCCAAAAGATTCGCCTGCACCACCCGAGACCTCGTACGCTGTGTCTGCGGCAACCGCTTGGGGAGACAGTCGGGAATGACAGTGATACTTAAAGACATTAATAAAGAAAATATTAATCTTCGGTGTTTTATCTCCATTCCTGCTAAAATTGCTACATACCATGCTTCATATAGTCGTCTCATCTAATTAAGAGCAAGAACCTTTAACATTTTGGCGCCCGAACCGGGACGAGAGAGCATGTGTAGCATATTTTAGCAAAATGGAGACCGAGAAGCTGCATCAAATTGGGAGAGATATCGGCTTAACGGGAACGGATCTTGCCCAGTTTATTAAAGAAGGAATTCAGTATGAGCGGGAGAAAGAAACTGCCGCTCGAGAGGAGAGAAAGGAAGAAAGAGCATGGAAGCAAGCAGAATTGAAAGCGCAAGAAGCAAAGGTGCAAGCAGAGGTGAGAAGAGAAGAGATTAAGCTCCGTCAAATGGAACTGAAGAAGGAATCTGGCGAAGATAAATCGTCGGAGAGCGAGCACAATGTCAAGGTAAGGTATCCTAAATTACCTGTTTTTTAAGAGAAGAGATGACATTGATGCATATCTCCAAAGATTTGAGCGGTTTGCCACTAGTGCGGGCTGGCCGGAGGATATTTGGGCTATAAGCTTAGCATCGTTACTCCAGGGACGAGCATTAGATATCTACCATCAACTATCTCAGACTGATGCAGGGAATTACAGTGAATTGAAATCGGCTTTACTAAGAGGTTTGACTGTACTGCGGAAGGATTCAGAGTTAAGTTTAGAAGCTGTAGATTTTCTCGTGGTGAAACGGCCAAACAGTTAATTGCCAGGATGACGAAATTGTGTGAACGGTGGATAGAAATGGAAAACTGTAGCTCTAACTATAATTCATTGAAAGACTTGATGATAAGGGAACAATTTATTCCTCCTGTGATCGTAATCTAAAATTGTTTCTTAAGGAACGCTCACTGGCGACTCTGCAGGATCTTGAAGAGAGTGCAGATCGGTATATCGAGGCTCATGGTCATTTTACCCTTAGGACTCCCCAACAAGCAACTGTGTCAAGTCAATCGTCGGCGCAGCAGTTCGGGCAGGTAAATGAGGGCAGTGACAGGAGCCCTCGTAAGGCACTATCTTCGCCTCTTCCTCAGGTAAAATGTTATATCTGTCAAAAGGGTGGACACAAGGCGTGGGATTGCTATTTCAGGCCCAATATAAATAAAAGCAAGGTTGCAAGCACGTCAGCGACGTCCGGACCGACGAGGAAAGAGGCCGCGGCGGTAACATCACAGGGAGCGCCGAGCATCGCCGAGCACCCGCAAGACGACGCGTCGGAAGTTGTACAGGTCGACCCGGTGGGGGTGATTGACGATCACGGATGGATTAAGGTAAATGGAAAGGGATTTCGGATGGCTTGTGGAGGATCAGGAAAAGATAGACATTCGAAGTTAATTACGAAACCGGGAGAAGTGGAAGGACATAAAGTGACGGTAATGAGGGACAATGGCTGCACTACCGTGTTGGTCAAGAGAAGCTTGGTACCCAATTGTAAGTTGACAGGTAAACACTGTGTAGTCAAGATGGCTAATTCGGATGTATTTTGTTATCCGGAAGCAGAAATTACGGTTAAGAGTCCTTTTTATACAGGAACGACTAAAGCTGTTTGTATACCTAATCCTATACATGACTTGGTAATTGGAAATGTACCAGGCGTAAGGTTAGGAGATAATTACGGAAAACACACGTGTGGTGTAATGACACGTGACAGACAAACGAAGGAAAGAAAACAACCAGAACTTAAGGTATTGGCAGTCTCTAACATGCTGAATATGACAATCAAGCGAGCACAGCAAGAAGACAAGACCTTGGATGGAGTACGGAAGTATGCAGAGGAAGGTAAAGAATTTTTTCGTAGAAAGAAAAATGAATTTTCTATGTTTATTTTAAAGCGAGGAGTTCTTTACAGAAAGGTGAAAATCGGTGACTTGGAGAGAGAGCAACTCCTTGTTCCCTCCCAGTGTCGCTCCGCCGTACTCGACCTGGCTCATTCAAGCATCATGGGGGGTCATCTGGCGACGGGGAAAACCAAAGATCGAGTGATGGAGAAGTTCTTTTGGCCCGGGATAACTAAAGACATTGAACGATATTGCAGATCGTGTGATGTGTGTCAGAGGACTGTTGACAAAGGTAAAGTACAAAGAGCAAAATTAGGGAAAATGCCAATAATTGGAGAGCCCTTTTCTCGTTTAGCTGTTGACATTGTCGGCCCGATTGAACCGCGGTCGTCTGACGGTTCGAGATACATCTTGACGGTCGTGGA
>NW_020868969.1:116304-118804 GCF_003789085.1 Penaeus vannamei
TGAGAGAGGAATTTTGATATTAAATATTGAATATTACATGCTAGACCTGGCAACCCGAAATGGTCCAGCTTGAGTGTGACTTTGTCAGGGTTTGCTTTTTTTTTTGTGAAATTGTAAAATAAAGAGATTTTACTCCTTAGAGGAACGCAATATTGTTATCATTATTGCTATTGTTCTTTTAATCATCAAAATCATTCTTATCATCGCCATTATTATCATGATTATCATTATTATCAGTCTTATTTTCATTGCTATTATTATTAATATCATTATTATTATTATCATAATTATTATTATCTTTATAGTAATTATTGTTACTATTATTATTATTATTATTATTATTATTATTATTGTTGTTTGTTGTTGTTGTTGTTGTTGTTGTTGTTGTTGTTGTTGATTATTGTTATATATTGGTAGTATTATGTCATTGTTATTATTATTGTTATTGATATTATATTATTATTCATTAATTATATTATTATTTATTATTATTATTATTATTATTATTATTATTATTATTATTATTATTTATTATAAGTATCATTATTATTCGTTAATATTGTCAACAATATTTTTTCTATAAATGGTATTATTAATATCAGTATTAATGCCATTATTACCATTATCTTAAATATTATTATTATTATCATTATCATTATCATTATCATTATTTTTATTATTTTTATTATTATTTTTATTATTATTTTCATTATCAGTACCAATACCACTATTACCGCTGTCATCATTATCCTTATTATTACATTTATTATTACTATTATTGTTATCATTATTATTATTATTATTATTATTATTATTATTATCATTATTATTATTTTATCATTATTATTTTATTATTATTATTTATTATTATTATTATGACCATCCAATTGTCATTTCTACCATGCAATTATCATTTCTATGGACATCAAAAAACCTCTGAAACATGTACTTGATCGTCAACTGGGAAAATGTCTCCCTTTTCCTCTTTTTCTTATTCTTTCTTAAGTTCAAGTCGTATTTCCTGCTAATGTTAGGCAGCTCTTTATCTATGCAAATGACAACGTTTTGTGGGAGTCTTTGCACCTTTTAAAAACACTTTTATTTTTTATTTTTAAACTTTAAACCTTTTAAACCTTTTAAACACACTGGTAACATGAGTATTTTCAGACGTGGAAGATCAACGCTGTCTGAAATGCACTGTATCTTTGAACAATTCATGTAATAGAGTCTTGTGCGGTTCAATTCATGTAATAGAGTCTAGTCCGGTTTGTTCTAAGACTTTACGAGACTGCTTCGATATTTCTTTTTTTTCACTAATCCAATTCTCAGTACGTAACTGAGGTAAATTTTATCAAGCAACTTCATGCACGGGATTGTAATATGGTTGATGTCGTCAGATTTACGTAGTAGCATCAGGCATGTTACTACGTAATGTTGCAGTAACTTCAATTAATTAGACTCATACAGACGAGCAAAATATTTAGATGTATCCACTGACTAACCTACATAAAGTGAGGTAAAGCTTATTTAATTATTCTTAATAAGCAAGCATCCTTACGTATACCTAGTAATACATCGCGGCTCACTTTAGGAACTACTGTTCGCGGGATGAAGGTGTAAATGTGTAAAGATGGATCGAAAATTGTTTTAAAATGTAAATATGTATGAAACTTGTTTTTTGTAAAATTAGACAGAGATACACCCGTGTGCACAGAAATGTACTAATAACTACTCGGGTGCATAGAAATTCCCAACTGTACAACACGAGCACACACGCATGAACAAATACGCCGATAAACACACAACCACTGACGTAAACACATACACAAATACTTATTTTGATCAAACCCGCAGCATGACAGTCGGTGAGGCATTATAATGGACCTCAGAGTTAAAGACTATAGAACATCAGTTACAAGAAAGGGCAGATCAATTTAGTTATCAAATCAAACAAAAAAGACAAAAAAGAATTCTCTCTATTACAACAAAACTAATCATGCCACGCAGTAAAGTACCGACAAACTCATCCTTACTTAATTTATTTGATTTTACTTCCAAAATCCATTCCCCATTCCCACTCAAAAAGTCTATCTGGACAGAGGATTTATTACCATAAAGAACGAAGGCCGTGGTTGTACTTGCCAAGTACTGATTGCAAAGGCAGACGTGTGAATAGTGAATCGTGCAATAAAAAATATTTTTTATATATTATAATATTATATATAATACAAAAGAAAAAACTCTGAATGATATCAGGAGAACAAGAGGCTCAGCAAGCAGGTACATACCCTCCTGCACCTCCGTCGTTCCCTGGATTTCCAGCTGTTCCATTTCCTGCCACCGCTGATCAAGTCGGAAACAACCTTGAACTCCCATATATATATATATATATATATTATATATATATATATATATATATATATATATATTATATATAGTATAATATATCTGTGTGTTGTGTGTGCGTGTGTGTATGTATGTGTGTGTGTGTGTATGTGTG
>NW_020868969.1:123804-126304 GCF_003789085.1 Penaeus vannamei
ACCCAATTGTAAGTTGACAGGTAAACACTGTGTTGTCAAGATGGCTAATTCGGATGTATTTTGTTATCCGGAAGCAGAAATTACGGTTAAGAGTCCTTTTTATACAGGAACGACTAAAGCTGTTTGTATACCTAATCCTATACATGACTTGGTAATTGGAAATGTACCAGGCGTAAGGTTAGGAGATAATAACGGAAAACACACGTGGTGTAATAACACGTGACAGACAAACGAAGGAAAGAAAACAACCAGAACTTAAGGTATTGGCAGTCTCTAACATGCTGAATATGACAATCAAGCGAGCACAGCAAGAAGACAAGACTTTGGATGGAGTACGGAAGTATGCAGGGGAAGGTAAAGAATTTTTTCGTAGAAAGAAAAATGAATTTTCTATGTTTATATTAAAACGAGGAGTTCTTTACAGAAAGGTGAAAATCGGTGACTTGGAGAGAGCAACTCCTTGTTCCCTCCCAGTGTCGCTCCGCCGTACTCGACCTGGCTCATTCCAGCATCATGGGGGGTCATCTGGCGACGGGGAAAACCAAAGATCGAGTGATGGAGAAGTTCTTTTGGCCCGGGATAACTAAAGACATTGAACGATATTGCAATCGTGTGATGTGTGTCAGAGGACTGTTGACAAAGGTAAAGTACAAAGAGCAAAATTAGGGAAAATGCCAATAATTGGAGAGCCCTTTTCTCGTTTAGCTGTTGACATTGTCGGCCCGATTGAACCGCGGTCGTCTGACGGTTCGAGATACATCTTGACGGTCGTGGACTTCGCCACAAGATACCCGGAAGCTGTGGCACTGCAGAACATCGACACTGCATCCGTGGCGGAAGCTCTGGTAAATATCTTCAGCCGAGTGGGCATTCCAAGGGAAGTGCTATCAGACCGGGGAACGCAATTTACCTCGGCAATGATGCAGGAAGTATATAGGTTGTTGTCTATACAGTCTATTACTACGACTCCTTATCACGCTATGTGTAATGGTTTGGTAGAAAAATTCAATGGTACACTGAAAAGGATGTTGAAAAGAATGTGTGTAGAACAGCCTAAAGAGTGGCATAGATATTTATCACCATTACTTTTTGCATATAGAGAAGTCCCACAGGCAAGCACAAAGTTCTCGCCATTTGAGCTTGTTTACGGCCACGCAGTGAGAGGCCCGATGACATTGTTACGAGAGCTGTTTGACGGCGAGGTGAAGGAACCCGAAACGAGGTCATCATACGAATACGTTATCAGTCTACGGGAAAGGTTAGAAGACACTTGTCGTATGGCATTAAATGAACTAAAGAATGCACAGGAAGTTGCACAATATTACTATGACCGAAAAACTAAAGACAGGGTTATAGAATCGGGAGATTACGTATTACTACTGCTACCTACGAACTCGAATAAACTGCTGTTTCAGTGGAAAGGTCCTTTTAAGGTAATTGGAAGTCCGAATCGACTGAACAAGATAGTGGATGTGAACGGAACATTAAGGAAATACCACATAAATATGCTAAAAAGGTATGTACATAGGGAATCGGCTGACGCTTTTCCAGCAGCGGTTGTGGTGGTGAACGACGAGGATAATGCGGAGGGAAGAGCGACGACAATTCCCAGTTATAACCAGCGCGAAACATGGAAAGATGTCTCGTTAGATTCGACTTGCCAGCCGATCAACGAGACGACGCGAAAAGCATCCTGCAAGCGTTTGGCGATGTTCTCACCGATGTCCCAGGTAAAACAACCGAAATTGAATATAATATTGAATTAACAGTTCCTGAAACGATAAGAGTAAAACCGTATCCTTTACCCTATAGACTGGAGGAAGAAGTGAAAAAGGAATTGCGTAGTATGCTTGAGATAGGGATAATTGAGCCTTCAGACTCTGAATATTCTACACCTATTTTAGTTGTACCTAAAAAGATGGAAATCGGAGACTTTGCTTAGATTTCAGAAAGCTGAATAAAATTACAAAGTTCGATGCTGAACCTATGTGTGATACAGAAGCAATTTTTTGTAAGATTGGCGGAAGCAGGTACTTTTCTAAAATAGATTTGACGAAGGGATATTGGCAAATACCTCTTACGAAAGAATCTAGAAAATTTACAGCCTTTTCTACACCCGCAGGATTATTTCAATTCACCGTATTACCATTCGGTCTCGTCAATGCTCCAGCAGTTTTTAACAGGTTGATGAGACATTTATTTGGAAATATAGATGGTGTGGAAACCTTCCTCGATGACATCCTGATTCATTCGAAGACGTGGAAGCAACATTGCAGCATCTTGCAAAAGGTACTCGGGATATTACGGGAAACAAATCTAACGGCTCGACCAGTAAAGTGCGAAATAGGTAAGAGAAGTTTAGAATATTTAGGACATATGATTGGAGAAGGACATATAAAACCAACAAAGGAAAAGGTATCGGCTATTCTTAATGCCCCAGCTCCTACAACAAAGAAGGAAGTAAGGTCATTCATGGGGTTGTCAGGCTACTATCGTCGTT
>NW_020868969.1:143804-153804 GCF_003789085.1 Penaeus vannamei
TGCTCCCACGACCTTAGATAATTTGAAGCTTCCCGATATGGCGTCTACATTCTTCTCCGTTGCAATGTATGCAACTTCCATAATTTTCCCTTTTTGTTCAGTCCTTCATAGATTACTTATGCTTCCTTCCAGTTGGATAGATTTCCAGCTTCATTTACATGAACTGCCATCGCATTGGAGGTTAGCTCGATGTTCGCTGATCCTATTGCAGGAGCCACGTCCCTTTTCACTGAAGTATTCCGAATTGTACCTGCTGCTTTCTGTCTCGTATTATGTCATGAATCTTTTCACTGGATGTGCGGGTGGTTTCCTCTGGTCTGCCCAGGTATTTGCTGATCGCCTGGGAAATGTTACGTGCCGTTAGAAAGAGGGTGCAGAGTCTGATATTGTACGTTCGTTTTCTTTCTGGGTTTAAGTTTTATGAAAGAATTAATTATAGGCAACCTCAGTCTCAAGAAATTTAGGGATGCAGATCCTCAGTGCTCTGAGGAAGAAGCCAATTACAACCCCATATTTTGTTTTATTATTTTGGGCGGAATACTAGTGGATATGATCGTCTATACTAATAGGCTTTCTGCATGTGTTTACATAAATACACACACACACACACACACACACACACACACACACACACACACACACACACACACATATATATATATATATATATACATACTTACATACGTATATGCATACATATGTAAACATGTGTTTGTGCATATATATATATATATATATATATATATATATATATATATATATATATATATATATATATATATATATTTGACATCTTTATTGCCCTTTTACTTTGATTGCGACCTTTTGTCCTTTGTGTTCAAGATTATACAGTCATCTTTGTCTAACTTTCCTCTTTCTGTAATATATTTGAAGAGTATAACCATGCCCCCCTTTCCTTTTTTCTTCCAAAGCAGTAAGACCCTATTTCTGGTCCATTTTCGTAACCCATATCTCATGGAGTAGGTGCCCATCTTGTGACCGCTCTTTGAACTCTCTCCAGTTTGTCTCTATCCTTTTTTAAGTGTGGACTTCATACCACTGCATCGTGAGCTAGACTAGGTGTTTTTAATTGCTGTAATGATCCTTTCAATATCTTCGTCCACATACACGAAGGCCCTCTTCATGTTGACAATCAGTCCTCTCATTTTGTGGACCTTTTCATTTATATGATCATTTGGGCCTAGGGTTCTGTTCATACCCCAAGGTCTTTTCCCCTGTCATCTGTGTCTAATATTGCGTCTCCTAATTCATACTGGAATAGTGGGCTATTTCTTTCCCCGAACCTGGCATTTATTGGCATTTATTGGTGATGAAATCCATTTTCCAAATACAACTCCACGTAAATAAGTTCTCAATATCACTTTGAGATGTCGTCTATTATCCTTTTTATGTATTTTAGCGTCATCTGCAAACATATTCAGATAACTACCTGGACTTATGTTTGATCCTAAATCATTGACGAAAGTAGTAAACATAATCGATCCTCGAGGCACTCCGCTGGTTACTCGTCGCCATGTAGAGTGCTTCCTTCTAATGGCTATGCTCATCTGTCTTTCATGAAGAAAGTCTCATCCATTTGAGGAGTTTGCCTATCACTCTGCCTAGGTGCTCTAATTTCCATATCAGTCTTCTATGAGACACTTTATCAAAAGCCTGTTACAGTCTAAGTATGCATAATCCACCCAGTCGTCTCTTTTAATATTTCAGATACTCTATTATAAAAAAGCAGAGATTTGCTACACATGGCTTTGCTTCTCTAGAACGAGATTATTTATTGAATATCATTCCGTGTTTTTCAAATACCTCAACCCATTGTTGCCTATTTATCCTCTGTAACAGCTTACATACTGCACTAATTAACGAAACTGGTCTATAATTTAGAGGGTTTTGTTTGTTGACGGTCTTACATAAGGGTGTAACATTGGTGTTCCAACTCTTTGGTAGTCTACCTTGTTTCACTGAATTTTGGAATATTAACAATGAAGGAGAACATGATTATTCGGTATATTCCCTAAGAAACCAGTTAAAAATCTCATCTGGTCCCTCTGCTTTGGTCTTGTCTAATCCTTTTCTTAATTCTTTTATTTCATTTTTTAGGGGCATACTTTCGATGTTCTTTACGTTTGTACGAGTGTTTGCCATATCAAAATGTGGGTCTTGAAAAAACACTGACTGAAATTTCTCATTTAGGATTTCAAACATTTCTTCCTCCTAAGTATAAACAATGTTATCGTCTTTGATGGCGCTAATTTGATCTCTACCTTTAGGTTTACTATTTATGTAATTAAACCTAAAGAAGAACTTTGGTTGACTTATATACTTTTCAAAGTCTAACTTTGCGTCTCACATGGTTTGGGCATACTCTTCTTCCTACTTTATACCTTTCATACACTGCCAGAGATATATGCCTTTTGAATCTTTTCCAAAGGAGCTGCCTGTTTTTTTCATCTTACATTTGCCATTGAGCCATTTTTGGCCATTTTTTTGCTTCAGTTTTGAATTTTGATAAATTTTTCTACTCCTTTTTATAGACTACACAAAATTTTGAATACTGAACATCAAGGTTCTCATTGCCCAGAAGTGTTTCCCAGTTTATGCCATCAAAGAAATGTTAAAGGCTTCTATAATCACTCTTCTTTAACTGTACTTCTACTTTCTTTCCTTAATTACAATGAGTTTTTTTTCCCCTGCAGCAGACAGAATTTTCGTTTAAGTACTTAATGGTCGCTTTTTCGAAAGGAGGACAGAACTTGATATCCTTGATATTATCTTCATGCATTGTGAATACTAGGTCAAGCTTAGACGGCCTATCTAGCCCTCATATCTTGGTACAATTTGTTACATTCTGGAAAAGGCGATGTTCATTTATGACGTAGTAATTTAAGATTCCACGAATGTGGTTGCGCTCTGGGATCGAAGCTTTTCCAGTCATTTTTGCTATTAAAATCCCCTGTAATAAGAATTTCTTTTGCATTGGTTTCCGGAAGCTGTAGCGCTTCTCCCAAGCTCTTTAATGTCTTTTGAATTGAGTTTTTGAAATTTTCTTGTGACCGATATAGGAGGTGACATGTATACTTTGGTTATTATTATGTTTGCCCGTTTGTTTCAACCTCAATTACCTTCAATTCCACTTTGGGGCCTTACTTAATTTCTAACTCCTTTGTAATATTTCCCTTCCTTGTTAATTTTGCTATCCCCCTCCATTTCAATTTGCCTGATCCTTTCTCCAAATATTATAGCCTCAGTTTCTACTGCTACAGGGATCTAGTTTGGATTAATTGATGCATATTACATTTGGTTTATTCGTTTCAGTTGTTGTCTCTAGTTGTAGCAACTTCGAAGATAAATTATCTATATTTGTAAAAAAAATATTTTTATATAATCTTTCGGTATTCCTTTTGGTTGCAAGGCTAATGTTTGTCTGTCCCTACATTTTAATTCCGATAGTATGTTTGCTTTGCATGGAGATCTCAAAATAAACACAATTTTTCCACTTCAGTCTTTCGTTCATTTTTGTTCTTCACCTCTTTCATTTTTTGTAATGTTTTTTCTGTCATATTTGGTCATATTGTCGCTAATATTCTAATATTCTTAATGGGTGTCCAAGGCTTTGGCTTTCTTTTAGTTACCATTTGCTTATTCTTGAATGTTACTTTTAGAGGGCGTTACTTTCCCTTTTCGAATAACCCCAGCCTCCTATGAACTATGATATTCTGCTTTTTGAATTTGGGATTTATGACCTTAAGAATGTTTACATTCAATTTCCTGCCATCGTTGTATCGTTCAATTCCATCTTCTACAACTCTTATTCATATCCCAATATGATTATGTTCTTGTTTACATCAGCCAAATTAGCAATGTTGGGATTTAAATTCATTTTTCTTTAGCGTCTCAGGAAGCTGTCTTAATTTCTTTCATTGTGATCTTGATGTCTTTTCATTTTTTTTTTTTTTCATTTCATTTACTGTTTCTTTTGCCTTTGATACATCGGCATATGTAGCTATCATCTTTTTTGCCTCTTCCATTATCTGAGCCTGGCTGCTGGACAAAGTGCTTTCGATCTACTTCACAGTTTCTTGGACTTTGATTACCTCCTCAACTTTTTTCTGCAGATTCTTTGCTTCGTTACCCATTCTGGTTTCTGCTTCTAACTTTTCCTTAAGTTTCTTGGTCTTTGGATGGTTATGTTCCTGCGCAAATGTGTGTTTGTGTGTGTGTATGTATGCTAGCGTGCGCGCGCGCACGCACTCACACACACACACACACACACACACACACACACACACATACACACAATATTACGTGCACATATACATACAGACATGTATATATGTATATATACACGCACACACATACAGACATGTATGCATATGTGTATATTCACCCCCCACATATATGTGTGTGTAAAACAAGAGTTCTCGCTGATACGCGTGGGAATGTTCCAGTCATCGCGTGAAGTGAAATATAGAATTGAATAGCTTTGGAACACGCACAAAAAGAGGCAAAACAGCCAAGCATATATCATGAAAAAAAGAGAACAGAGGAACAGGAAATGAGCAAGGAGCTTGAAACACGGAGAGAGGGAGACAAGGAGCAAATCAAAATAAAAAATTAGCGTGAGGTATTTTCCGCGGTGGCTGTCTAGATCCATATCCTCAAGTTGTCAGTTTATGTTTATCTGTGATTTTTTTTTTGCCTGTGTGCATGTCTTGCGACGTTAGAAAGGCAGATAGAATATTGATACACTAATTTGTGTTTCAGTTGACATGCACATATCAACATGGTCTTTGTCACTGTGTATATGATCAATACATACGATTTAATCCAACCTGAGGGAAGAGATTTGATTCTGAGTATTACATATGCTATGATACTCTACAGCTTCTGAGACCAGTGGTTCTCTTATTCACCCCATTCGCTTCTTGAAGAATCCTGAACATACTCGCGGCTCCTCTTCAGTTTCTACCAAGTCTGCGCAGATAATGTTGAAAGATAACAGAAAAATATACTGTCCGGTGGCGACGGTGAACCTATCCCATGTGGACCCCGTTTCGCTGAGAGATGGTTAATTAACACCAAGACTCACGGAGCGTCTTACTCCGACCATACTTTCCGGCGCTGATCTTGGACACTGATCGCTTAAACGAACCCTATTGCCTTAGTTCACGTTGAGTGTTACACCTTACAGGTGTGACGTATTGAAAACACGTTGCTGTATTCTGAGTGGTAGTGTATATTGTTACGCTTAATATACGCTCAGGGGCTGGTCATTCGCAAGGCAATTTGCAATGTCAGCCTTAAAATTGTAGCAGTTGAACAAATAGGAATTCCTTCTGTTAAAAGCACTTCCACTGTTATTAGACGTAAATTTAGCTCCATTTACTAAAAGCACTTTCTCGTTTGCTGCCTGAACTTATTATTGCAATATCAATACTAATTGTTATTATTAACAGTACAGTGATCATAAGAACAATGTTAAGGGTAATCAACATTATTTTGTTGTAGTAAAGATAATTATAATAACCTTGTTGATGACGATAACAGTAGTAACAGTCAGAATTAATGGTAAAAGTAATAGGAATGTTAGCGACGATAATAGTGTGAACACTGATAATCAATATTATGATAATCGAGACGATGAAATGTATATCAACTTGATACTAAAATTGGTACTAAAATTATTTATATTGACAGTTATAATCTTATAAACAATAGTAAAAATTGAATTTCTAACCTCTCTGACAGGGATTCGAACCCCCACCGCCATTATAGAGAATTCACTTTGCTGGCTGGGGGTTCGAATCCCTGTTAGAGAGGCTATAAATTCATGATATCAATGCGGCCAGTGCATTATTCCATATTTCAGTAGTTACAATTACTGAAGTAAGAGTAATCTAGAATATGCTTTTAATACTATGACATTTCGATTTTTAGTCTACAAATTAAAGAAAGTAAATGAAAGCGAATACTGGTGACGAGGGCGGGGGCGACGGCTGGTTTCTGCAAGTGCGAAAGGAGAACTGTGGATCGAAAATGCACCCATTCGCGCTAGCTTTCATAACTATTACAGTAACGGATAAAATGCAGTAAGGAAGTCATTGAATCATCAAGTATGATTATGCAGCTCCCCTTTTAGTCTAGTGGTAAAATCAGGTTTTGGGTGCAACCGGATTTGAGACACATGAAATGTTTTTTCTTTTTGCTGGTCGATCCGCTCCTACTAATGGAGAATCAATCGAGTGCAAAGTTCGAATCCTTGAGGATTTTTATGTCAAATTCAAAATGGCCGCCACCACAACTCGATTTTCCTTTATTTCGCGAGGAACTTACCTAATACTGGCATAAGGATCTTTTATTCATATATTGATATCAAGTATGTGTCTGCATTCGTGTTTTTGAGCTGCCCAGCAGATGATGCCATTCTTCTGTTCATTGGGGCATTATGTAGCAGACCCCCGCAATCTGCAGCACGGCATACTTACCCCAGGTTGGGTCGAGGTCCACTCTCGCCCTCACCATCAGCAGCTTCTCGAAGACGCATACCGAGACTTGATTAGTTGACATCAGACACCTCACGGCTCGCCTATTGGACCGCAGGCTCCCCTCGTTCCCGGGTGGCTGACACAGCTCCAGCGCCCGGGCCGAGTTCAGCACTCACGATCCTCCAGCAGAGCAAGACCCCAGCAACATCAAGCCTTAGCCGTCGGGGGAGCCGCCCCGTCGATCTACAGCACCCAGCCATACCTGTGAGCACCCACACCCACACACAAAAGCTCCTTAAAGAGATGATTGACACCAGTCTATGGCGGATGCAAATCCATTGCCATAATTATAGCTACATCAAACAAGTATTCAGATATTTTCAAGTTCACTTTCAAACACTTCCTGAAAAAAATTACGATTGTTTGTGCATAGTTCTTTATACAAATTCTTTTCTGTGTAGGTCACTGCTACAGTAGCAAATCTATTATAAATATATATCCTCAAATGATAATTAGGTATGTTTTTTTACATGCCAAATATAAAGTGAAGAGAGCAAGTTGCAATATCAAGGAGCACAAAATACTGAAAATAGCGCAATAATTAGATTTTAATTATGTAGTCTCTAGTATCCAGCACTCGAAGTCTACTCAAAATCCTCTTGAAAATCATTAACTCCTACTGAATAGGTCTTTGGTCTCTATTCTCATCACCACCGCTTCACCCAAAAAAAGAAAAGAAAAGAAAAAAAGAGCATGGCAAACGGGCTGAGCCACGGTTGCACAGGGAGGATGAACAAGGTTGAGAGGAAGAGCACCCACGCCTGATCAGTCTCAGCACGTCTACTGGAGCAAAGGACATGTCAGGTGGTATACCTACTGATTAATAGCAGCATATGTTTAGCCATAATCAGTTGGGTGTAAATCTGGTGGACTGAGAGCAGAGGAGAGAAGAGACGTGCTTTTCAGTTGCTTTTCGGTGGAAGAACTCTCAGAGCCGGTGCTGAGTTTCGCTTCTTTTACATCTTCCCCTACTAAACCACATATTGAAGTGGTGTTATGTTCTCTTCAAGTGGAATCCATAACAAACAGCAATGAATTTGGAGGCTTCATAAACTACATTCAGAATTTGTTCTTCAGTGCTGGTCAACTTGCTAAGAGTTTCTATTTATATATTCATTTTTTAAGAATCTTGGAACACGGTACCTTTACCTGTTGGTGTTGGCTCTGCTCCTGTAACGACTAGCTTCTTCCATTGTATGACACAGTAGATGATGATTGTCGGGCAGATGTTTACAGATGAAAGTGAAAAGCTGGACCCTCTTTTCTGTGACTGTGGGACACACCTTCGGTGGCAGTGAGGTTTCAAGAGACAGCTGATGGCGATGGCAAGCATTCCTTCCCGTTCGATTTCCTTAATACTCTTGCCGTAGTGACTATCAAATAACAGGTGTCAGCAGTCTTGACAATACATTCCTAAATAAATTTTGCACAAGATAAGGTGATAAAGCCACAGACGAGCATTTCCATCTAAGTATATTTTGTTATTCTCTATTTAGAATTGTCTTATCACATAAGAAGCTTAACAATGTGATTAGTTCACACTTAATAGCATGTTTATAATTTTCATTAAAATCTTCGAGGGAATGTTATTCACATATGAAAGGAAGTGTAGAGGGAAGGGCAAAGTCCTAAAAGGGCGTGGAAATAATCTACAACTGCTCATTTCAACTGGGAGCTTTTTCTTCATAACAGACTTTGCTGATGATAAACGCACCTCACTTGACTTCTAATGAAACATTGTTGGTGGTACTTCTGCCAACTTATGGGGGAGCACATTCTTCAGATCGCCTTTAGCAAGGATTTATCAACATTCGCTGAATCTGGACATATGTAGTCAATGGAAATGCAAACAAGAATGGGTGGTAGGTTATCCGGATTGAGGGGATAAATGTGTTTTTCGCCCATCACTGGAATCAGTATAAATTCTGGAAGAACCTTATGGTCAGTTACGATGTTTGTACAGTTTTACTGTGTCATAGCTGGTACATATCTTTTAAAGTATGCGTATATGAATAGCCTAGGTGCTCATTGCTTGAGTGTAGAAAGATGAGTGAAGCCAATTGTTCTTGCAGGAATGTGACCATAGCAGATGAATGTGGACTCAGTGATCTGATCTGACGAAATCCCGGTCCATATGCCAGACTGGTGGTTTTTGATATGCACTCTAACCATGAACTTCAACATTGAATCTGGGAACTTGCTTATAGAACGCAGGTAATGCAAACAGTATATATTCATATATATACACATACAGTACGAAAGAGGGCATAGGCCTCCCATGCCAGTTCATTGCCTCTCCATCATCAAGATTGCTGCATGGAAACTGGGTACCTTGCGGTCCCAGGGTAAGCTGTGGAGGATCTTGGAGCAGCAGGAGGTCCCAGACATACCCTGGCTTTGTACCAACTCCTGTCCCCCAGCGAAATATGATTGGAAATACTAGGGAGAGGGGGAAATGACCCACCCAGCAAGTGAGGCAGACTGTGGGCCCCGTTGGGAGGGCGACTGCTGGACACAGGATTGGAACTAGAACTACTCGTCCCGCCTGCGTTCTAGCACCTCCAACCCAGTGTAAAGCTTGTGGGCAATGCTCAAGGGATCCCCACAGGGGTCCTGCAACCTGCCACTCCTCCCTATATGGGGTAACGTCGGCGGGGGTGGCAGAGGTGGCGTCCACCTGGAGTGACTGCTCGATGTTAAACCTCAGGTAGGATGTCAGATGGGGGCTTGGGTAGGATGATCAGTTGCCACTATTGTCGAGGGAACTAAGGCAGCTAAGAGTTGGGTTGCTGCTCTCTCTGAGGTGAGAAGCCTGGCAGTGTCACAATTAGTGTGTTTGGCTACCTCTATTACTGGTTGGGCTTCAGCGATGGTCAACATCTTCAGGGAGTAGCCATGGCCATCTCCAGCAGACTTCAGCCCCCAGTAGTAGTGATTACTCCAGTTGAGAAGTGTACGATGGTATTGAGATTAAAGTTTGCATTTAGCTTCAAGTCTCTTGCTGCGTATGCCCCTACTGATATTTGAAAACTCAATGTGAAAGAGTTATTCTACAGCAAACGCATCTGTGTCAAATAGTTGTCCTCAGTGAGATATCTGTACTGTTCTGGGTTACTTCATTTCGGTATCTGGCTGCGATTGAGCTGGCTAGATGTCTGTAGGTCCCCATGGTTCAGGAGTTGATGCCAGCAGCGAGATTAGCCTCCTTTTCTGGGACTTTGTAAGATCCCGGAAATTGGGGATTTTTGGCTCTTGGTACCAGCGCTCTGACCCACAACGTTGGACGTGATACAGTGATACGGGTAATGCAGCCAAGGACATGGACCACCTCCTCGTTAGCATTCGGAAGATCCAGAACTGTAGGGTGTATAGGAGTGCTGAGTTCTGTGGTACTGACCACAGATTAGTGGCTACCCTCCAGGTCAATTTCAAAATTC
>NW_020868969.1:166304-168812 GCF_003789085.1 Penaeus vannamei
AATGGTTGCTTAGTAGTTTCTGTAGTTGTTTTCGTAAGACGAAGCTTGTGTGTCCATAGTATGGTAGTTTAAGGTATCGGATATCCCGAGGTACATTGTAATTCATTGGTTTTGGACAGAGCATCTTATTTAAGAATAACCTTATTTGTTTTTGGATAACAGACATTGGAAATTTGTGTTTCAAAAAGAAGGTTTCTGAGAATTGTAGTTCTCTGTTAATGGAATGCCAGTCTGAACAAATATGAAAACATCTGTACAACAAAGTTCTGATAGCATTGATTTTAAACATCAAACTATGTTTCATGTTCTGAAAAAGTAAATTAATTGCCTAGAAAGTCATAATTTTATGTTATGGAATCTACAAATTTATCACATTTCAGTGAAGGTTTGTAGTAAAAGAATAATAATTTGGCAGCACTCTGGGAATTATGATATTGCTCTCGTCGTTGACTGTCTTTTTAAAATAATATTCCTCGTGTTCTTTATTGCACAAAGCCAATATGAATTTTCTAACGCTTCTCCGGAGAATTACTTGTTGAATTTATATTGCAGAGCGAGCGCGCTGTGACCAAGTAATACTCATCCAGGTGATTCATGCCTGAGGGTTAATGCTTCTTTTTGCGGCGCATTATTTAGCGCGAGAATATAACAAACGTTCACTGATTATTTTACGAGGACGCCTCTTGGGGCTTTTTAGATAGCTTTTGTTTTCATTTACAATAAATTTGATTGAGATGGTATAAAATAAAATGTAACGATGATTATAACAAGAGTAACAACAACAATGTTAATGAAATAAATGATAATGATAATAGCAATAACAATAATGATAATGACAATAATAATAATAATAATAGTAACAATAATGATAACAATAATAATAACAATAATAATGAGAATACAAGTAATGATAGCAATGGTAATGGCTACTACTATTTCTACTAACATTACTAAACGATAATGATAACAGTGATAATAATGGTAACAATAATTATGATGTTAATAATGATGATAATGATGAATGTAATATCAATAATAATAATAATAGTATTGCTCCTATTACTGCTAATGATAATGGTGTTAACTGTAATAACATCAGTGGCAATAGCAATAATGGTAATAATAATATGACAATGATAATAATACTTCTAATAATAATGATAAAGATAATGATGACAATGATAATGACAATAATAGTAATAATATCAATAATAATGATGATGATGATAATAATAATAATATTGATGATAAATATAATAAAAAAACAAATATAATATAAACAATAATAATGACGACAATGATAGTAATAATGGCAATTGTCATGATGATGATGATGGCAATAATAATGGTAATGATGATGATGACAATAATAATGATAACGATAATATTAATAACAATAACAACGATAATGATAATACTAATAAAAAAATGATAATGATAATATTAGTAATAATGGTCTTCATCGGCATTATCGGCATTATCATTATCATCATTATCACTACCATAATCATCGAACCGCAAACTCAGCTCTCGACGGGGTACTGAAGATCCAGTGACAACAAATCCTACGAACTCCGAGACCTTTTTAGTTATCCTTACAATGTTGAGTAGGTGAGTGATTTATTCCTTCCGATTTCACCATCAATTTCTTGCTCCTTGACCTTCAATCGATGGTCAGTAGGAACAGCAAAATCCAGAATCTGACATATATTCTTGTTAATACTGATAAGGGTAGGTCTTCTATCCTCTAGTCTATTTCACGGTCAGCTTGCACATTAAAAGCCCTCAATACTTTCCATTGACTCATTGACTGTCTGGGTTATATGTCCAGGACACCTTTGTGTCCAGTACTCTAGTATGAGTAGATAGCTAGTTACATCCTAGTTGCACGTTTTCATGGGCTTTTGGGGCAATGCTAGTTTAGCACTTCTGGTTTTTGGTCATATATCTGGAGTGGTAGAGGTCCGAGTCCTTATCAGGTAGGGTTATTATTTATCTATATTAATGCGTTACTAAATTATTCCATCACACACACACAAACACATACATACATACACACACACACACACACACACACACACACACACACACACACACACACACACACACACACATATATATATAATATATAATATATATTGTATATATAATATATATATATATATATATATATATATATATATGCATATATACACACAACACACCAATATATATATATATATATATATAATATATATATATATATTATATATATATATTGTCTATTGCAAAATATTAGGAAACATATACGAAGATGGGACAGCAATCACCAAGTTCCATACACAAAAAGATAAAATACAACAGAAAAAAGGTGTTGGCAGGGCGACACCATCTCCACCAACTGTTTACAGCTTGTTTTGAGGGAAATAATTTCAAGAAGCTAGAATGCGGAACGGACAAAGAGTATCAAAATAGGGGGCGGGACATTGTGACAATCTATATATAGTTTGTAGACAAACATTGTTCCTT
>NW_020868969.1:171855-181855 GCF_003789085.1 Penaeus vannamei
AGTTTTTTCACCTCTTCTCTCTCGCTCCTCAACACGCGCTTCAAGGCTTTGGTCCTCCGGTTTTCCCCTTTCTTTTACTTTTTTCGAATTTCTGCCTCCTCCGGCTCCGAGTTCAGGAAATTGGGGGAGGAAAATGTTGGTGATGGCTTTCGTTGTGGATTTTATTTTCTCGGTGTTATGTGGGTAATTTTCTTTCTTTTTTTCTTCTTTCCTTTTTTTTTTGTAACTTGCCATGTTGGTCAATGTGTTTGTTTTATTATTTATATTATTATTAATATAATTATTTATTATTATTATTAGATTTATTATTATCATTTCATTAATCATCAATTATGTTATTCATTGTTCATTGTTATTATTGTTATTGTTATCATTCATTTCATTTTTATTATTATTGTTATTATTGTTATTATCATCACCATTATCACTATTATCATTATCATTATTATCAACATCATTCTCATTATTATTATCATCATTGTTATCATTATTCTATTTATCAGTATTTTTGTTCTTGTTAATTTCTAAATATTGTTATTCTCATCATTACATTTATTAGATTATTGCAAGAACACGAGTATTTTTTTCATCATCTGACTACAAATTCTGGAAACTTGGTCGCACAGTTTGCAAAATTCGCGAGCAAGAAAACCCATGACTGTAATAATTCGCGCAAACTGTATTACATCATAAATTAATTGGTGTATTAATCATATGACGACTGCATTAATTAATACACAAAGCAATTGACACGTGTATAAGAGTCACAGCTTTCCCGTCCCATTTTTAATACAGATAAATAACGAAAATATAAGAATCATGCAAAGCCATACCTTGCTTTTAAAACAAGCCGAACTATTTTGAAAAGCGCGAACTTGCTTTCGCAATAAACAAAGAATAAGACTCACCCACCGGATCGGTTTAGTTTATTTCAGAGCAATCTAGTCGACGGTCTAACACATTCCCTCGACCTCGTGTCCAGTATGGGCCGGTTCTGTGAGAAACAGTGATGCCAGATCTGAATTCAAACTCATTAGCATTTTGTTCGGATTTGCTGAACGATTTATGGGTTGATAAAAGCGTTGGTGATGAATAATTAGATATTGTACGCGTTGATATTTTGTTTTATTGAGATTTGTTGATTTGTTGACGGTTATTTTAACCGCGATTGTCGTAAGGGAATCATGTTTTTTGTTGTTGTTTTATTAGCCGTTAGCGGCATCCTCTACGACAGAGATTATATCACGTAACAATCAATTTCCAAGTCTTAACGACACTTGCCTGCAGTTATGTGCGTGGTCAGGGTTCTCAAATTTCATTCTTGGCCGCCCTGATTCAACACATACATTTTCAGTTCTCGATCATAGTATTTTGAATATGCAATAACGTAAATACATCTTTCAATAAAGAACACATCTGGATTATATTTTATTATTTATTGATAACAAAAATCTGGAAACTCCCAAAGTATCTAAACATTTTAGTTCATTATCAATTTTTGAGTTCCTCGCTAAATTATTTTATGCCAAACTATATTTTTACGACGGGACACATATTTCCTTAACCGAGTGTGTTAGGGGGAAAAACAGCAATCCTATTTTCCAAACTTTCTTTGCAAAATATTGATATAAACATGAGAGTAACAAAAAGAGTAAATCACAACAAAATATGAAGTCACGACAATTCAAGCTTAGGTCCGTTTCCCTCCTGGATCCCGCAGCCGTAGCGTTAGAATTTTCGTTTGTTTACACTCGTGCATCCCCGCCTCTGTAGCGTCGAACAAACCTATCATCACAGTACGAATCTTCGCAGCTTTCTCCCATTTTTATACGGGGTCGCCATTATGGATGATCCGCCTCCACTGAGTTTCTTATCACGGTTTTTGCCATGGATTTTGACTGTCGGATGCCCCACCAACCCTCTATTTATCCGAACTTGGGACCGGCATCCACAAAGGCTTCCCCCCCCCCCAGGTAGCTATGTTAAATGGGATGTCTCATCATAATAAACAGCCAAACAATACCGTGTACACAAGAATGATTCATCATGGGACAATAATCTGCAGATATACTTATAAATTATTTGTTTTTGCTTCCTTACTTTAAAAAAATAACTGTTCATATCCTGTGTAAGAAAAAGAAAATTTGTTTGCCCAGATGCTCCACCAGTGAGGACACGTTCACGTTTGCCTTACTGTAGCTTACACAGTGACGAAAGAAGTGTTGTAAGAGTGAGAACATACCCTGAGAGTATGCCCGGAGAGCATACCCGCTGTTTAAATAAGGCATTTTCTTGATTTTTCTTCATTTCAACATAGGAAGCACCCTGGATGAAGCCTGCATTGTGTTTCTCACCTCACCTTATAATGCAAATTAGTAAGTGAATGACAATAATAGTAATGATAATAATAATGATAAACGTTATTATTATTATTATTATTATTATTATTATTATTATCCTATTAGTAATAATGATAATAATTATATTATTAATAATAATAACAATGATAATGATGTTTGATATTAAAATAACAATAAAATGATAATGATAACATAAACGAATCACAATCAACTTACTAGATTCTTTGAGCCAAGGATCTCCTTTTAAGAAAGTGACTGAACTTTTATTTCTCTCTCTCTCTCTCTCTCTCTCTCTCTCTCTCTCTCTCTCTCTCTCTCTCTCTCTCTCTCTCTCTCTCTCTCTCTCTCTCTCTCCTCTCTCCTCCCTCCCTCCTCCCTCCCTCCTCTCTCTCTCTCTCTCTCTCTCTCTCTCTCTCTCTCTCTCTCTCTCTCTCTCTCTCTCCTCTCTCTCTCTTTCTCTCTCTCTTTCTCTCTCTTCTCTTCTCTCTCTCTTCTCTCTCTCTCTCTCTCTCCCTCCCTCCCTCCCTCCCTCCCTCTCTCTCTCTCTCTCTCTCTCTCTCTCTCTCTCTCTCTCTCTCTCTCTCTCTCTCTCTCTCTCTCTCTCTCTCTCCCTTTTCTCTCTCTTTAATGTTCAGATTCCGGCGCCCCCCCCCCCCCACTTAGCGGCCTGGGAGATCATTTAGTTTACCCAGTGGGTGGCAATGACCCTGGGTTAATCTAAACCTCTAAAACAAAAGGTTTTGTCAAGAGCTTTGTGGGATTGCATGTCGTGGTGGTGAAGATGATGTGGTAATTGGTGGTCGTGTTGGCAGGGTAGTGGTGACAGGGTGGTAAGAGATGGTAGGGTAGTGTTGGCAGGGAGATGTGTGGGGTGACAGGGTAGTGGTGGTGGCAGCGTGATGATGGTGGCAGAGTAGTAAGTGTGGGCCGTGATGACAGGGTAGTGTTGGCAGAGTAGTGATGACAGGTAGTGTTGGCCCGTGAGTGACAGGGTAGTGTTGGCAGAGGAGTAAGTGTTGGCCGTGATGACAGGGTAGTGTTGCCAGAAGCGAAGTCGTAAGTGTAGCCATGATATCGTAGACGAGTGAGGACTGTGACGACCCTGTGAGCGGTAGCATAGGTGTGGTCGCGTGAATGCCGAGAACTGTAGTATTGAGAAGCTTAATGATTGTGACAACTACAAAAAATTACTTTGTGTGCATTCACGGTCAAAAATCTTGTCAGACATATTCCAGATTCCTTCTCGAAATAATGCGAGTCATGGTGTTTTAGGTCACTAGTTTTTGTCGGTGATTGTACGTGGAAGGGAAAACGCGGGAAGTTCAAGGGGATACATGATCAAAAACAATATCATATACATTCGGGGATACGTGATCAAAAACAATTCAGAATACCATGTACATCCCATATGTAAATCTTCTACCACTCTCCATGAAGTGTATTTGGAAATAAGTACATACCGGTGATTCCCAGATTTTTTTTTTCTTTAGTAAATTACCTTTTTATCAACAAGATAGATTTTCTCTTTCTTAGAATTGACGTCAGCACTGCTAGTCCTGTCTCAAGTTCAAGGAATCCGGCACTGGGGCGCACACTAGAAAATTGACAGACGCTCTCTCTCTTTCTTTCTTTCTTTCTTTCTCTTTCTTTCTTTCTCTTTCTTTCTTCTTTCTTTCTCTCTTTTTCTTTCTCTTTCTTTCTTTCTTTCTTTCTTTTCTTTCTTTCTTTCTTTCTTTCTTTCTTTCTTTCTTTCTTTCTCTCTCTCTTTCTTTCTTTCTTTCTTTTCTCTCTCTTTCTTTCTTTCTTCTCTCTCTCTCTCTCTCTCTCTCTCTCTCTCTCTCTCTCTCTCTCTCTCTCTCTCTCTCTCTTCTCTCTCTCTCCTCTCTCTCTCTTCTCCTTCTCTCTCTTTCTCACTCTCTTTTCTCACTCTCTCTCTCTCCTCTCTCTATCTATCTATCTCTATCTCTCTTATCTCTGTCTTCTCTCTCTCTCTCTCTCTCTCTCTCTCTCTCCCTCTCTCTCTCTCTCTCTCTCTCTCTCTCTCTCTCTCTCGTCTCTCCTCTCTCTCCTCTCTCTCCTCTCTCTCTCTCTCTTCTCTCTCTCTCTCTCTCTCTCTCCCTCTCTCTCTCTCTCTCTCTCTCTCTTCTCTCTCTCTCTCTATCTATCTATCTCTATCTCTCTTTATTCTCTCTCTCTCTCTCTCTCCTCTCTCTCTCTCTCTCTCTCTCTCTCTCTCTCTCTCTCTCTCTCTCTCTCTCTCTCTCTCTCTCTCTCTTCTCTCTTCTCCTCTCTCACCTCTCTCCCTCTCCCTCCCTCTACGTCCCTCTCTCCCTCTCCTCCCTCTACGCCCCTCTCTCCCTCTCCATCTCTCCCATCCCCCTATCTCTCTCTTCTCCCCTCCCCTCATCCCCCTCTCTCTCCCTCTCTATCCATCTATCTGTCTCTCTCACTCTATAAGAAGTACAGAGAGCCTCAGTAATAGGTCCTGTGTGAGTAGCAATATAATAATAAATGATAATAATCTAATCATCGGTGAGTAGCAATGATAATAATAATAATATAATAATAATAATAATAATAATAATAATAATAATAATAATACTCAGTAATAGTGAGTAGCAATGATAATAATAATAATAATAATAATAATAATAATAATAATAATAATAATAATATAACTCGTAATATTAAGCAATGATAATAATAATAATAATAATGATTATAATGATAATAATAATAATACTCAGTAATGGTGAGTAGCAATTGATAATAACAATAATAATTATAATAATAATATAATAATACTCGATAATAAGTAATGATAATAATAATAATAATGATATATAATAATAATAATTAATACTCAGTAATGGTGAGTAGCAATGACAGAGTGCCAGGACTTGACTCTCTACTTGCAGAAAGAGTACAATACACATATAAATAACACGAGGGAATGTAGACTCGAAACAGATCGAGGTGTAGCGAGGGTCGATTTCAGCCTATAGAGGGAGGGGGGTTATTAGCCCTCCCCCCCCTCCCCCCCGCATCATGTGGTTATTATTGATTATCATTGTCATATTATTTCTGTTGTTGGTAATTTGTGTACTGTTTTTTTTTATCGCTATTATCGTTGTTATTATTGTTGTCATTGTTATTATTATTTATTATTATTATTGTTGTATTATATTATTATTATTTATGTTGTTGTCTGCTACTATTATTGTTTTGTTGTTATTAGGAAAGTACTATGGCACAACCTTCATTCACCATCTATTGTACCAATACCATCACATCGTATATTACTATCCCATTATCGCTGCCATTATCGTTACCATTATCGCTGCCATTATCGTTATCATCGTTATCACTATCCACTGTTCAACCTTCGGTGGTACTCAGCTGATATGATCTGTGATGCTAAGGTCACAGAAGTACAGAACAACATCCGGTCATTATGGTGCAACGAGTTTTGAGAAGTCGGAGGATCGTATATACACACATAACACACACACGCACACAAATACACACACACACATACACACAAACACACATCACAACACAACCACACAACACACACACCACACGCACAACATACACACACACACGCACGCACGCACGCACACACATACACACACAGACACACACACAACACACACACACACACACACACACACACACACACACACACACCACACCACACAGGACAGAGAAGAAACAAAAATAAAGAATGAAAACAGAAAGAGAGAAGAGAGAGAAAATAAAAAACCATTCACACAAATTAAGATAAATAGAGAGATAAGAATCAGAGACGCTGAAAAAAGAGAGAAAGAGAGAGGGGGAGAAAAGACATAAATAGACAAACAAACATTTTTGAGGTTTGTGAAGCCAAAACGATTTTCACAACTATAGGCCTATGGACAAGAAGACCTTGACCGAAATATGATGTTTCAAAAATAAAAAAAGGGAAAGGAGAGAAGGGTTATTGTTTTTTTTTTCTTCGTTGTAATTGTTTATGTTTTATTTCTTCTTTTTTCTTCGCACATACTGTTGTTCTTGCTGTTTCTTGTTGTTGTTGTTATTGTTCTTTTATTCTTGCTTTGTTGTTTTTTTTTTTCGTAATTATCATGATTATCAAACAGAAACGATGACTATTGGTATTATCATTATTGTCATTTTTTATTATTTATTTGTAATTCTCACACCTAAATATTCTGGTCATTGCAATCATGTTTATGTTATCATTGTATAATAATTATCGTTACCACTAACACTTTAATTTCCTTATCGCCCGGAAGTAAGAGAGACGTGGAAAAAATCTAAAAAAAAGAAAGCTATAAAGAAAGAGAACGAGCCCAAAACATTTTAACGTTTACCGCTTTATAGAAGGAAACCTAAAAAGTTTGAAAAAAATGTATCCCGCGCCCTCTCAAGCCCCATATGCCACATTCCACATTACCATTTAGTTTATTTTAAGGATACACTAAAACCCTTTTACATTTTTTTCATGTCACGTGTCCGACATGTGATCTCAACGTTAGACTGTAGCAGCGGCATTTTTTCTACGAGTGTTTATATATAACTACCGATATTTGCCAACGGGAAAAATTAGATCACTGGCAACTCGAGGAGGTGTCATGGCGTCTGTTTTGATGTCTGTTCTCTGAAAATATAACCATTCATGTCGTTATTTTCCATCCTTTTTGAAAAATAATATTCACAAAGCATCCGTAACCTATGTGACGTCATCAGAATGATATAGAATCAGACGCCATGACACTTTCTCGAGTTGCTACTGTTCTAGCCTTTCCCATTTGCCAACCCTTCTCGCTCCGAGTTGTTCAGATACAGTTAGAGGAACTGTCTTGCAACTCTAAACAAACGATTCATATGCTAGGGCATGCAATTCGAATTATAAAAACACCGTTCACGTAAATTTCATTGCCACACAGACACGTGGGTCTTGTACACCGTGTTGAATATTGACGGACTGCAGCTGTCAGTTGTCACATTTGATATTTTACTTTATCTTATGCTCCTCCTGTGTGGCGATATTTTACTTTATCCAATTCTCCTCCTTTGTGGCGATATTTACTTGTAGGGAGACTCTGTGAATAGAAAATGGCTGCTAAATGCTTAAAATCAGAAGGCATTAGCATCACTCTTTGTCACGTGTTGCTACTTTTGGCGGGAAATGCGAAAATTTTAGCAATTAGGAATATGAATTATTTTGCATTTTTTCTCAGTATTGCGCCAAGAGCGTTTTTTACAGGAGTTTCGAGAAGCATTACGTGTTTCATGTGATTTTATGATTATCGAAATTAAAATGTTCCGTTATGTCTGTCTATCTCCCTCTATCTATCTGTGTGTGTGTGTGGGTTGTGTGTGTGTGTGTGTGTTTGTGTGTGTGTGTGTGTGTGTGTGTGTGTGTGTGTGTTTAGTATCGTATATTGACCAGTGTTATGTGGCTTGATTCTTCAATAATTTGTTTTGTATTAAATATATATAAAATATCTATAACATCGTTCGCAAAAATATATTCGATATATGTCACTGAATAAGAGGACATTTCACGATTAATTAAGCATTATCTGGCTTGCAATTAGCTATAATACAGGTAGATATATAAATAAAAGTCTGTTAAGCATACTCTCACACCACAGTACCAGTAGCGCTTTTTCGCTATGATTTAGCACGTTTTTGGAGATCATATTGGCCTTTCTCAACTGGTAGAAACAAGATAAAATAGATACGATGTATGTGCGTGTAACAATAAATTAGATACGTATATATATGTGTGTGTATGTGTATGTGTGTAAAGTGTGGTGTGTGTGTGGTGTGTGTGTGTGTGTGTGTGTGTGTGTGTGTGTGTGTGTGTGTGTGGTGTGTGTGGTGTGTGTGTGTGTGTGTGTGGTGTGTGTGGTGTGGTGTGTGTGTGGTGTGTGTGTGTGTGTGTGTGTGTGTGTGTGTGTGTGTGTGGTGTGTGTGGTGTGTGTGGTGTGTGTGTGTGTGTGCGTGCATGTGTGTGTGTGTACATATATATTTACGTATATCAGATAAAAATGAAAACCGGCCGTGATGTTCCACCGCAGGAAGTATCTCGGTGAAAGTCCCGGGGAGGGAAGAGGCGGCCGTAACCGCACAGCTGTTTACATATGGCCGGGATAATAGTCAATGGGTTGATAGCACATTCATCCCATTCAAATACTTTATTCTGTTGACAATATGGTGACACAATGGCCGACCCAGCGCACTCTCACTTTCGCCCACATCATTAATTTTGTTGACAAATATGGCGCTGTTTTTTTTTTTCTCAAATTTTCCACACGGTTTCCGAATCTGTTTCGAGACTGTTTTGGGATTCGATCCCTTTGTCAGTTGTTTCAATTGCGTATTTTGGTGAAGCGAGACCTCTTTTGTTATCATAAACGACATCAGAAAAAGGAGAAAGCGGGCGAGAGGGAGAAATTTGATTTGATTTTATACGTATATTGAGATCTGCGTTATGAAAGGGATGTGAGGCAACTTGCGCCATCTCCTCCCCATTCTAACAATGGCCGCCGCGGGATCGCATCAGTTCAGGTTAACAAGGCTAACCTAACACATTTCGATAGCTTTCTCGATAGCTTTTATCCCTTATAGTTATAGCCTTGGTGCAATATCTTTGCAGTTGAATACTCATCTACCTTTCTTATGTTTGAAAATCTGTCAATTTTATGTAGTTAAAGGACGTTCTCCTCTTTTTATGCCTATTAGCAATAAATACCGAAAACTTTCCATTTATTTTCCTTTCCATACGTAAGTCATGAATCAATCTACTTAGTGACAACTGTTCTTAAATTCCCATTTTATTTCTAACACAATTTTTTTTCATTTAGATCTGCCAGTGTCTACAAGAGAAGGAATCCACACACACCTTGCAATATTGCATTTATATTTCTATCGAGTTCGAGAAAAAGAGAAATAAGAAAGAAAGATAAGGATTAAGAAAGAGAAAAGGAGAACAAATAAGAGAGTTAGGAGGGAAAAAAACTAGAAATAAGTAAGTAAATATGTACAAAATGTAGCGAAGAATGAAAACTAGAGAGAGAGATGGGGGACAGCGATGAATAGGAGCGATGAACAGATGGAGACAGAGAAGAGGAGAGAGAAGATTGAAAGACAGGCAGATAAATAATCCAAAGAAAGTCCAAGAAGAGTATGAAAAAGAAGAAAAACAAATTTCCTTAACCTTTTTTTTTTTTTATTCCCCTCCCATTCCCCCTTTTCCCTTCTTCCACCCTTCTCCTCTTTCCCATATCCGCCCCCTCTTTCCATCTCTTCCTTTCCCTAATTTCCATCTCTCTCTTCCCCTCTTCCAACCCCTTCCCTTCTCCTTTCCCCTTCCTTCTCTCTTCCGCTCTCCCCACCTTCTTCCCCTCTCCTCGTTCCTTCTTTCTCTCTTTCTATCTCCATTCCTTTTTCACTATCTCCGTCTCCGTCCGCCATTACCAATCGCTATCCACTTCCCCCCCCTTTATTATTCCCATTTCTTATCTCTCTCTCTCTCTCTCTCTCTCTCTCTCTCTCCTCCTCTCTCTCTCTCTCTCTCTTCTCTCTCTCTCTCTCTCTCTCTCCTCTCTCTCTCTCTCTCTGCCATCGCT
>NW_020868969.1:191855-196855 GCF_003789085.1 Penaeus vannamei
AAGTTGGTAGTAGTAGTAGCAGCAGTTGTAGTAGTAGTAAGAGTATAGTAGTTAGTAGTAAATAATAGTAGTAGCAGTAATAGTACAGTAGTAATAGAGTAGTAGTAGTAGTAGTAGCAGTAGTAACATAGTAGTAGTTAAGTAGTAGTAGTATAGTAGTCAGTAGTAATTAGTAGTAAACAGTAGACAGTAATAGTAGTAGTAGTAGTAGTAGGCAGTAGCAGTTAGGTAGTAGTTAGTAGTAGGTTAGTAGTAGTAGGTAGTAGTAGTAGTCAGTAGTAGTAAAAGTAGTAGCAGTAGTAGCAGTAAGTAGTAGTAGTAGCAGTAGTAGCAGTAGTAGTAGTAGTAGTAGTAGTAGTAGGCAGAGTAGCAACAGCAAAACAAACTAACAGCAACAACAACAACAGCAAAACAAGTAGGAATAGTAATAATAGTAGTAGTATTTTTTCCCAACCTCTTTACAACTCAAAAAACTCTACGGTAAATAACCAGCTGATTTCTGCGTCCGTGTGTGGTCTCTGCGCCACAACGGCGGGGTAATGTTTACAACAGCAATTCATAAACCGAGGGAGCCAAACCACGAGAGGCGAAGCGCGGCAATGGAATGAGAATGGAAGATTTATCAAACGACATTTGCTGTAAAACTGTGGTCTGCGTGGTGTAGCTAGAACTATTAATAACAATGTATTATCTTGTTCATATATTGGCCGAAAATGTATATATGTATTATAATGAAAATGGAATTATTGAATTGTAAGATAATACTCTCGGAGAAAATCGTTGCCTCAGTTTTCAAATAAACCAATTGTGTGTAGTATGTTTTTTTCTTCTTATATCGAGTCCCATGTTGTCCATTAAGTGGGGATTAAACATCGTTTCTTTCTCCCTTCAGAAGTAGACACAATTTAACTAAATAGTTTTGTTTTTTGTCAGGTCTAAGGAATCCAATATAACAGCTATATAAACCAAGCTTCTTTCAAGGCATCCTCTACACCTCATGGACTGAAAAGCTTAATCACTGATATTCCAAAACCCAAGAGCGATTGATATATACTGTATTATGGCAAGTGCTCTAAAAATGACCCCTGTAAAACATCAATACTCTTAGGATACTGTTTGCCAGAATTCTACCAGTGCTTCCAAACTCGGTCGAAAAAAATTCATATACTTTTATCCATTCACAAGTAACTGGAAAAAAAAAAATTGATCAGCTTACAAGTGTGAATTCTCCCTTCGGTTCACATAAGAGTAGTAGAAGACAAGACAGTGTGATGTAGTGATAGTGAATGTAAGGCTTGGTTTCGTATTTACATTCAACTTTGCACAACGCATAATCTAAGGGTACACTAAGGGTGATCTGTAATGTAGTCTTAAATAAGAAAGCCAGAAAAATTAAAAAATAAGGAAAATGAAGCTCTGTGAATCATATAGCACGAAATACAAGGAACTGTGTAATTTGTTTTATTTTTGTAATAACATCACCTTTGCATCACAACCAGACGTAATAATGTATATGTATTTCCGACAAAGATATATTCGAAACCGGTCAAATACATCTCTTGTATTGTGAAGATATTCGTTCTCATTCATACCTTTCTACATTTGTCAACATGAATGCTATTCAGACGTAATAAAATTTATCCCCGACTGGAGAGTGAGTTAAGGTGCTAATTGAAGAGTAAATTCAACTGCTTAAAAAAGAATAAATTTTGTATAATACTACTGCTGTTGATGATGATGTCGTTGCGTTGCATTTTTCCATTCATTGAAAAAAAAAATACAAGAATCACTTCGCCCTTGTATAGCATCACGTTTTGAAGTCATTTTGATGAAATAGAACGGTGGAAACCAATACTTAGGATTCCATTTCTTTTTCAACGTGTATGAGGGAATGTTACACATGACGCAACTTTTACAAACAACACACCGACAGAATCCGTGCACACACACACACACACACACACACACACACACACACACACACACACACACACACACACACACACACACACACACACACACACACACACACACACACACTACACACACACTTTTTTCTTTTAGAGACGACGATATATATATATATATATATATATATATATATATATATATATATATATATATATATATGGGCCACACTCTATTTAAAAAGTATATGCCTAAAAAATGGTAAATCTAAGTATTCTTTAAGTATCAGTTTAGCCCTAGATGCCCTTTGATTAGAAAATGGGTACTTTTATCTTGCCTCTAGAAATCTTGCATTTAGACAAGCAACGCCATTTGACTGTTCAGAAAAAGAATTACATTTAAAAGGAAATAGAAGTGTATGCAATTTCTCTTAAAGAGTATTATTAGCACACCTCTGAGGCTTTATTTCATGAAAGGTACTTTTTGAAATTATCTCTTAAATGCTATCAGATGTGTATCATTTTAAATTAAAGTAAACTAATTGGAAATAAAGAGCACGAGTTAGATAATGTCTATTAATTTAAATAAAGGGAACCAAAGCGCCTGAGAATATGGGACCATCACGGAAAAGGGTGTTGCATCGTCGTTAAAATACGGTGAAGGAAATGGCTTCTTTGTTCTCATGGCCTCTCTCTAGCAGACGATTCCGCGTACACCGAAAAATTACCACGGATATCAGAGCCTTTATAATTGCAAATGATATCGAAGAGAAGATATCGTTATTCCTCCTGTCCTTGCAACGAAAATAGCATACAAGGTCAAAACGCAACCCAAACATTCGCTGACGGAGGAATAACACATGAATACAACAAAAAACGGGTTCCAAACACAGACGGAATACTCTTACAAAAATGCCGCATCAAAGGCGGTGCAGACGCGAAACTTGGGCACCAAACACACACGAGAATGACAATCCAGATTCAAGGCCCCTGGTTACAGCACGGGTTTACAGGACGTCAGAGTGAAAACGCCTCGGAAGGACACTGCGACCCGTAATGGAACGCCCAGGAACGCGAAGGCGCATGTGTAAACATTGCCTAACTGACGTGTAATAGATTTCTTTTTTCTTTGTTTTTTTCTTTTTTTGTGTACATGTAGTGCAGCTTGGGATTTTTTTTTAAGGATATGATGAAAGATGCTTTGTTGGTGGGGTTTTGTAGTTATGAAGGAGTAGATTGGTCTTGTAGGGTTAATGTTTTGCGAACTATATGGCATATGATGAAGCATGGACACACAAACGGAATCAACAACACTGCAGACTACGGGCGCATTTTTTTTTTCTTTTCTTTTTTTAAGTTGGGGCGGATAACGTACCCATGACCCCTTCCCCCATAAAATATATTAGAAAAAGCATACCAAAAAACATATTAACCTATTTTTATCACAAGACATTCCACACTGGAAATAAAATAGTCACTTATAACTTAACTGGGTAATAGAACGTTAGCTGGGTCAAACGAATCGAGTTATTATTCATTATTTACTGTTACACGAAAGACCTTCGTCATTTAGCATTTAGCAACTTTTTAAAAGCATTTAACTCTGTATTTTCTTTTCTTTGTATTTCTTTGTTATTTTGTTTACCAAATGAGTCGGCAGGACAGATGAGGCAGAAAAAAGGAAGGGGGGGGGGGGGGGAGGTATACCTAGGGTCCCTCCACCCTACCCTCACCCCTCCCCCCACACTGTTAATTTTTTTTCTTCTTTCTTTTTCTTTTCTTCTCTTCCTCTTTATCCTTCAAACACTCTTCTTTTTTAATATGGGAAAATGATATTGATGATAATGATGGTAATCGAAAGATAATATTAATCATCAAATTATAAGAACGACAATGATAATAATAAATGTAATGATAATATTGATGATGATGATTATAATTATTATAATAGTAATAATAATAATAACAGTTAAATTAATGATAATAAAATTAATAGTAATAATAATAATAATAATAATAATAATAATAACAAAATCAATAATAATAATGAAAATAATAATAACAGTAATAATATCAATATTAACAACAGCACTAATGATAATAATAAGAATAATATTAATGATAATGAAATTGACAATCATGATACTGGTAGGAATACTGATGAAGGTATTAAAGATGATGATGATACTACTACTACTACTACGACTAATAATAATAATAATAATAATAAATACAATAAAAATCACAAACAACAACAATAATGATAACAATGAAGAAAAAACGTGACTTTATAAGACTGGCAAAAACAAGTCTGCTTAAGTAAAATACAGATAACGTATTTCTATTTTCCTGACTCCGTGATACACATGTCTGAGTGTCAACATCTCTGAGGTTACTAGCAAAGGCAGAAATTCAGAGGAAAATGATGTCTTGCAGATGTTAAGAAAGTGTTGCCATTCTAGCGAGTTTTTGCTCTAGCGGGGAATCTTTTGTTTATGCTATGTTTAGCGATTTTTTTAAAGTCCATTTTGGCGGGAAATGAGGCGTTGTTTCCTTTTTTGTGTGTCTAGCGGTTTTTTAAAGTCTAGTCTAGCGGTTTTGTGGGGATATCAGTGGCAACACTGTGTTAAGATGTTAATTGCAAACTTTCCTGTTAAAAATTCCCTGCGTTTTTTTGTTTAGCATCAAAGGGGTGTTTAATGAGCGTTTTCCCCTCCTTTTTTGTGTGTGTTCTTCATCTTCCTCTTCCTCTTCCATTTCCTCATCTCCTCTTTCTTCTTCTTTTCTTTTTTTGTTCTTCCTCCTCTTCTTCTTCCTCTTCCTCTTCCATTTCCTCATCTTCTCCTCTTCTTCTTCTTTTTTTTTTGTTCTTCCTCCTCCTTCTTCTTCCTTTCCTCTTTCCTTTTCCTCTTTTCTTCTCCTCCTCCTCCTCTCTTTCTTCTTTTTCTTTTTGTTCCTTCTTTCTCCCTTCTTTCTCTTTATTGTTCTTCTTCTTTTACTTCTTCCTTTTCCTCTTCTCCTCCTCCTCCTCCTTCTTCTTTTTCTTTTTTGTTCCTCTTCCTCTTCCTTTCTTCTTCTTCCTCTTCCTCCTCC
>NW_020868969.1:204355-211855 GCF_003789085.1 Penaeus vannamei
ATAATACAAGGGGTATTCAAAGAAATTATTAAATTACTTGATAAGTCTGCTTTAGCCCTATGCTCGATTCTGCTCATCAATTTCAATTCGAACTTGACGAGATGCTCAAGTCTTTTAATAATAGAGCCTGAAATAAATAACATTCTGTGGTCTGTGATACTGAATAATGTATTAATGCTATAACTTGTTCTGAAATTGCTATTCAATTGTTCTGATAGTGTGTAAGAGACTTTCTTGTGTCATCCTTCTCTTGCTTGCTTGGAAAGAAGAAGAAGAGTAAAAGAAAAGAAAAAGAAAAGGAAAAAAGAAAAAAAAAAAGAAATATAATGAAAAGAAATGTGTAAACAAAATGGCTTGGTTATTCCCTCTTTCATTTTATCTGTTTACTTATTCTCTATTCTTTCTCTCGTTTATAGTTTTTTTTTTTATTGTGCATTTCTTCCTTCTATTCATTTTGTCATCACATATCCATTCCTCATTCCTTCATTCATAACATCTCTACTACCTTAGTCATTCATTCATTCAACCATTCATTAATTCTCATATATTTCCTCATTTCTTTGTTTGTTTGTTTTTTGCTTCTTCCCTTACATATTCCTTTTAGCATTTTTTTTTTTCATTTGTCCTTCCATTGCTGATTATGATCTTCATTTATTCATCTGCAGCCAATTCCTTAATTCATACATTTTTCCACACCGTCATGCAGTCAGTCATAAAATTTCAATTCCTATTTTCCCCCACTTATCCCCATTCTTTGTTTATACATGCCTTCATTCATGAATCACTCACATATTCACTCACTCAATCAAATATTCTTATTCAAATATCCCTCATTCATACAATGCTATTTCCACTCACTCACTCATCACTCATTCATTTATAAATGATCAAGCAATTACCACAACTATTATTATACTGCACCCTAGTTGAGATGAGTATCAGATATCTTCAAGAGTAACAATGAATATTTTTTTAAAATAATAAATAAACAATATTCTTACATAATCTGCTGAGCCTAAGTTTATCATAAATAATATTCTATAACCTGGAGAGCTTATATATTCAAATTATTTATATTCATTTCAACTAATCAAAGACACATACCTTTATCCACTTTTCTGTTCATCTGTTGGGAAAAGAATTATTTTTCTTCTATGACAACACAGTTTCTCTTAAGTATCTTGATTTTCCTATATTTTGCAGGTTTCCAACCTCAAAAGGTACAACACAATTAAGCACAATATTCGTGCAATTCTTTCTCGTTAGTACAAACCTCCTTGTATGTGCATAGTGTAATGTAGTTCAACTCCTTCAGATTCCAACGACATAGAGCAATGTCAAGCAGCTCTCATTTGCCCCAATTTGGATGGCATTGCAATCACCCACTGAAGAATAAACTTATTGTAATGCATTGGTTAACGTGCTGGTCTTGCAATCTTGCTGACCTGCATTCAACTCTGAGCACTACCAGTGGATGGTAAGCCTGGACATTCCTTGCACACAGGGGGAGATTTAGAAGCAAAATAAAACAGACAGTATGTCTGCTAAGAATATCCATTGTAACATATGGAATTTCAGTCATTATTGAGAATTTTTCTTTTCACAGAACAACTAGGTAAGATCTATAGCAAAGTATGTATATGAATACGGAACTTTTTTGTATTTTTTATTAAGAACATGCCACATTTCCATCCACACTAAATAAGTTTCCAAGTATTAAAAGTAATAGTATCAATCAGTCGGGCATAAAAAAATGCTCCACATTATGTCACATTCAAAATAAAAATTCCAACAAAGAAAAGGTAATTAAAACCATAAAAGGATAATTAGAAACTGATATTAATAACCAATTACCACATTAAAACATGAAATAAATTATACCAACACTCCTTTTGACTTTTGGTGGTATATCAGCTTAGTCATATATCACAAAAAAAGAGTCAATATTCCTTTTCTAAAGTCCATTCTCTAACACTCTTACTTTAAATGCTATGAAATTTGAAGTAATGCTTTTGTGATCTGAAATGCTCCATACAAACTGACAGAAGAAGCAAGCAAGTTTTCAAAAATTAGCAAAATTATAATACTTGTGGTAAGGTTTATGTTAAGAAATAGCCATTCCCCTTTTTTTTTCTTTTTTTTTCTTTTTCTCCTTTTTTAATATTTTTTTCATATTTGAGAGCTAGGCCACTGGCTGCAAATAAACTTGTAAATATTTCCTATCTCATGTCAAAGAAATATAGAGAGACAATATACTAAGTACAAAAACAAATAAAAGTGTTCTTTCATTCATTCCTCCACAATTATTAGCAGTACCATACCGTATAAGAATAGTCATTTCATAAACCACATTAATACATTCAAAATTCTCTTCCATATCTGAGACAGACACCATAACTGCATCTGATCTCTGTTACAAGTAAGACTTCAGTCAGTGGCTCTACCATCATGAAAAATCAAATCGACCTTACGCCTTTCACTCAAATGCACATAAGCACATCAAAACCTCGTATCAAGCAATGGCGGAGATCACTGCTCGGCTGTGTACAAAAACATATAACACAGATACATTGGAAAAATCAACAGCTTGTCTGGAAGCTTGAGAGTAAGCCTTTGACATGCTTTATGTTTTAATTTGGCGGAATAACTTTATGGTTCGGATTTATCCCTACTCTTCCAAGCTCCGGGCAAAATATATTAATATTTGTCTTAATTACTTACTGAGGATAAAGGAGTTAAAAAGAGTGAGGGAAAAAGAAGCTGAGGGGGGAGGGGGAA
Organism: Penaeus vannamei; assembly: GCF_003789085.1. Taxonomy (NCBI): domain Eukaryota; kingdom Metazoa; phylum Arthropoda; class Malacostraca; order Decapoda; family Penaeidae; genus Penaeus; species Penaeus vannamei. The sequence goes on from NW_020868969.1 coordinate 207,134, forward strand.
GAGAGAAAGAGAGAAAGAGAGAGGGGGGGGAGGGGGAGGGAGAGGGAGGGGAAGGGGGAGGGAGAGGGAGAGGAGAGGGAGAGGGAGAGGGAGAGGGAGGAGGGAAAGGGAAAGGGAAAGGGAGAAGGGAGAGGGAGAGGGAGAGGGAGAGGGAGAGGGAAAAGGAAGAAGGAAGAGGATAGGAGAGAGAAGGCAGAGGAGGAATGAGGAATGAGGAATGAGGGAAGAGGGAAGGGGGAAAGGGAGAATAGGGGAGAAAGGAGAGAAAAGTGGAAAAAAAAATAGAAGGAAAGAAGGTAGGGGGAAGAGAAGTAACTTGTGGAATATGTGGATCAGAATAGTAGGAAAATAAAATAACAGGGGAGAAAAATTTCATGAAGTGGTGCAACATAATGAAAGAAAAACAGGGATTCACCAACTATAAATAAATAAATAATTGACATGACATATACATGTGATGGAATCATTGTACAAAAAAATACCAAGTTTTACCCTGAAAGATTTGTGAACATTTCTATAACATTATAATATTACACATACCCATAAATTAAACCATAATCCACTTATATGATTCCTCAACTTGTATATTAAAAAGGAATGACTGAAAAATGAATCAATTTAAAATACATAATACTAAAAAAAAAAAAAAATCCTACAACTACAACGCACAAACTTATTCACAATCCCTAAAACATAAATAACATATCTTTCCCCATGAACATTCATATGATTGTCAGCTTGCAATGATAGTTTATACATGGCATTTGCACAATTAGAATTCTTGCCTCTGCGACAGTTTAGTTGAAGCAGGATAAAAGCGCCGCCACCACATTCAATTCCGCAAGCCATTCTCACACCCTTAAAGACCCTGGCAAACATTGTGCGAAGTTAAGATTTTATTTTATTTTTTTCGATTTCTCTCCCCTCTAAATGGAGTGTTATTTTCCTGTTAATACCTCCAGTTTTCCTTACATCCTTCCATTCTTTTTATACTAGAGTATTTAGTCATCCATCCCCCCCCCCCTTAAATAGGAATATTATATCTTTCATCTAACATTTTCTTCTAAGCCTCGCAGAACGGAACAGAACTTCTATCTTTTTTTTTCTTCGTTTTTAATCTTTTTTAATGTCCCACAACTTTTCACACACCCTTTGGCCAGACACCCACTTGCTAGGTGTGCTTGACCCTGGCTAAAGCCACGTAGCTCTTCTTGGTGGTGTTGTCATGCCAGCCGACTGGTCCTCTCTCACAGTCTGCACACACAAGGTACTTCGTGCTGCCAACCGTGTGGGAGAAGCCGATATTGTCGAAGGTGAACATGTCATCCACTACCCACCATTCACCAAGCTGTGGATCAGTGCAAAAATCAGTATATTTCACTAAGAAAAAATTGTGTATATTTGAGTGTGTGTGTGTGTGTGTGTGTGTGTGTGTGTGTGTGGTGTGTGTGTGTGTGTGTGTGTGTGTGTGTGTGTGTGTGTGTGTGTGTGTGTGTGTTGTGTGTGTGTGTGTGTGTGTGTGTGTATGTATGTGTGTGTGTGTGTGTGTGTGTGTGTGTGTGTGTGTGTGGTGTGTGTGTGTGTGTGTGTGTGTGTGTGTGTGTGTGTGTGTGTGTGTGTGTGTGTGTGCGTGTGTGTGTGTAATCAAATCTATTCTTTGTTCTCTTTGAATTAATCCAATCATTACAATGGCTTTTTCTCTGGAAAACTTATTCATATACATTGACTAAAAATAAATGTGAGACTTAGTTCTGGAGCCTTCTAAGCAACTTCCATCTAAACGAATAGCTTTCTTCCAATTCTGTAATATTTCGAACTGTAGACAAAACTGAAATCAAAGGCTAGACTCTAACTTCAACATCTTGGAGAGAGAGAAAAAAAGCTGAAATAAGCCACTCAGTGCTAGGCAGTCCTAAGCACCACCTTGGGAATAAATGGTTTACTAGAAGTCTATCCCTCATCAACTGTATCTCTATCCTACTTAATTGTGGAAATGCTAATGTAATCTCTTAACATGGGTTTAAATCCCTATTGAACCCAAAGCTTTACTGCCTTTTGCTTCAGATGTGAAGGAACTTTAGGAATAATTTTGCCCCCATTCTTTTTAATTTCACTTGTGGCCTTTTGTTGCTTTGAATAAATTCCATAGCGAGTGCACCTGCTATAGTATTATAGTTCATCATATTAACTAAGTGTACTGCCATTTAAACTAACATTAATATATTGCCATACTAGTTTCATTCTTACATTGTAAGAATAATAGGAAAGAGTAGAAAAATATAGATAAGTTATAAACAAAGACAAAAAACAAGGAAAAGAAAAAAATAAAATACATCTAAAAAAAGGGGGGAAATCCTTAACAAAGAATAAAAGAAAAAATTAAGCATATTGCAAAAATGAACAATAAATAGAGACCTAAAGAAAACAATTTAAGAAAAAAGGAAGGAAAGCAAAAAAAAAAAAAAAAAAACTCAATAAATAAAAATTGCTTATTACGAACAATAAAATATAACAAGTACATATATAAGTATTATGTAAGGGTGCTCACATCCTCTGTATTTGGTGATGGCTGATCTTTGGGCTGCGTCGGGGTTGGCAGTGCATGCGACTGACTGAGGAAAGTGGCCGACTGGGGAGACAACACCCGGGACTCGCAATGGATGCATTTCACCACACAGCTGTTCTGGCCTTCTCGCACCAAGCAGTTAGTGTCTGCCATGCTGAAAATGGAACTATAGGTGTGTTACTTGTACTTTCTTTTTTTTCTTGTTATTTTTTCACTCCCTTTCCATTTGCCTTTCCCTCTATTTTTCTTTCTCTTTCCCTCTATCTCTCACTCTGCCTCTCCCTCATTCCCTCCATTTCATTTTCTCTCTCCTTCTCTCTTTGCCTCTCCCTCATTCCCTCCATTTCACTTTCTCTCTCTTTCTCCCTTTGACTCTCCCTCTCCCTCTCCCTCACCCCATTCCCTCCTTTCTTTCTCTGGTTTCCAATAATCTTAACAGAAGCTTATCATTAAATTTCTTTTCTATTTCAATAATCTTTAAATAAAATAACTTTCACTTTCTCAGGTTTTATTAATCAGTACAATAATTTTCAAAATATGAATATAGTTTCTTTAAAACTATTTTCTATCTCAACTCTAATCTAATACTAAGTTTAATAGTAGTCAACTTTATAATCTTTTAGTAATTACAATGAAATTCTGAAAAAAATATATATGCTTTATATACCACGTCTTAGATAAATACTTGAACATTACAAATATGTCTGAAAAATTATGCAATCATCTAAATGTTTTTTTTCTAACAAATTTAGTCTATCAAATTTATAGCTAGGACACTGATATATAACAAATATTTCCACAACTTCTCTGAAAAAAATCAAACAGCTTATATTATCACACTTCTCAATCATTTATGCAATTAATTTTTTTCAGAGAATATATATGCCATGGATGATATTACAACAATATAATTTTCTGTAATTTCCTTTCAAGAAATAGATGTCTTTTCCTTACATGCTGTTTCTTTACTGGGACTTCAATCATGATAATCTGCATTATTCTGCGATCTTCTGTAATTGCTTGTTCCTCTACTCTCACCCTCATCCTTCCTCTGGTAAAACGGCCTTGCTCTTCTGCGCGATTCTTCTTCTCTTCGAAACGGGGCATTGGTCCTTCTACCCCTGAAACTATCTCTGTTTCTCGTGTATCTTTCTGCATCCCTGTTCCCTCTTGCTGTATATCCTCCTCTCGTGTCTGTGGGATTCTGCTGTGGGTTGATGACAATAGGTTTCTTCCATGGTCGGTCCACACACCCAAATCTCAGCTGTCCTGCTTCCTTGCGTCCTCCCCAGCCTCCTCCCAGCCTTCTTGGAATCCAGCCTTTCATCTTGCGCCCCACTTCCCAGTCAACAATCACCTGATGCCCCTCTATCTCAAGGCCCCGACACTCCCTCTGTGCCTCAGCTGCATCTCGTCCTCGCCGGAACTCAACAAAGCCATATCCTTTGCTCTGGCCAGTAACAATATCAGTAACCAGATGGACACTCTCTACAACACCAAACCGTGAAAACCTATCTCTCAGCTGGTCCTCTTCCAGATTTTGAGGTAATCTGCCCACAAAGAGTGTGCGATCAGGGTTGGAAGAGAGCTCTGGTGGGGTGTGGTGGGCATGCATGGCCCGCCAAACTGCCCTGTCATGTGGCTCTGTATCCGTGCCATCAATGCTTCCAGCTGCCAGTGGGTCATATTCACGTGCTATAGGTTTCCAGTCTCCTGGCATCTTGCTTTTGTAGGATTTCCAAGCCACGTGCTTCTGAATCAATCAGAAGATAAGTTCCAAAGCACCACAGAAACTAAACACCTTTCAGTTTCTCCATCCTTCTAGTACGTTTAAATCTTGGTTCAGATGCCCTGTACAGCTAATACTTTCACATGTAAGTTTCAATTATAATCTTGTTATCTCCTCATCTTCCTATTCTGTCTTCCTCTCTGCAAGAGTTAATGTCATAAATTTACATCACTCAACAAGACAAAACATGCATCAAGTCTGATATTACAACCTCAGTCCCTTACAAATGCTTAAGAATAACCCTGTCATACCAAAGTAAAAAATATATACATTTGCCATGATAAATAATGAGCTCTTGCTTACATCTTATCATGACCTTCCCATCAAATCTATAGAGATCACATTAAATACAACATTCCACCATATT
>NW_020868969.1:214355-219355 GCF_003789085.1 Penaeus vannamei
GGAAGAAGATGAGGAGGAGAAAAGGAGGAAGAGAGGAGGGAAGGAGGAAGGAGGAGGAGGAAGAGGAAGAGAAAGAGAGGGAGGAGAAGAAGAAGAGGAGGAGGAAGAGGGAGGAAATGAGAAGGAAGAGGAGGAGGAGGAAGAGGAGAGGAGGAGGAGGAGGAGGAAGAGAGAGGAAGAAGGAGGAGAGAGGAGGAGGAGGAGGAACAGGAGGAGGAATAGGAAGGAGGAGAATAGGAGGAGGAGGAATAGGAGGAGGAGGAGGAGGAGGAGGAATAGGAGGAGGAGAGAGAAGAGGAGGAGGAGGAGGAAGAGAGGAAGAAGCAGAGGAGGAGGAAGAGGAAGAAAAGGAGGAGGAAGAGGAAGGAGAGGAAGAGGGAGGAAGGAGGAGAGGAGGAGGAGGAGGAGGAGGAGGAGGAGGAGGAGGAGGAGAGCAGGAGGAACTGGAGGAGGAATAGGAGGAATAGGAGAATAAGAGGAGGAATGAGAGGAGGAACTGAGGAGGAGGAGGAGGAGGAAGAGGAGCAAAGGAGGAGGAGGGGAGGAGGACGAGGAGGAGGAGGAGGAAGGAGGAGGAGGAGGAGGAGGAGGAAGAGGAGGAGGAGGAGAAGAGAAGAGAGAGAGAGAAGAGGAAGAGGAGGAGGAGGAGAGGAGGAAGGAGGAGAGAGAGGAGGAGGAGAGGAGGAGGAGAGAGAGCAGAGGGGAGGAGGAGGAGGAGGAGGAGAGAGAGGAGGAGGAGAGAGGAGGAGAGGAGAGAGAGAGAGAGGAGGAGAGAGAGGAGGAGGAGAGAGAGGAGGAGGAGGGGAGGAGAGGAGGGAGAGAAGAGGAGGAGGAGGGAGAAAGAGGAGAGAGAGAAGAGGAGGAAGAGGAGGAGGAGGAGGAAAAGAAGAGGGAGGAGGAGAGGAGGAGAGGAGGAGGAGGAGGAGGAGGAGGAGGAGGAGGAGGAGGAGGAGGAGGAGGAGGAGGAAGGAAAAGGGGAAAAACAGGCAACATAGAACAATTCAACAATTTTTGCATTCCTTGGGAGAATAAATCTAGATCTTTCCCTCTTTTAGAATACTAAGAATATGGAATGAAAAAAAATGAAAATCAGTGGAGAACGTAAAACAGTAAAGATAAATAATGAAACCAATACAAAAATATTATCACTGCCCAAGAATTATACAACCATATCTAAATGCAACAAGTACAATTTACATTTCGAGCAACAGATCTTCATATCATACAAACAAACAAAACAAAATAATAATATAAATTGTCAAATTTTCTGATAAATATAGAAGACATCCGTGCAGCCTCTGTGCCGACAGCACTTTAATAAAGCCCAAAAAACCTCGACCATGAAATTTCCGACTGACTTATAGACCTCTTTAGCAATCTATCAACGTTTAAAGAAGCAGTCAAAGCTCCATTTTGTAAAGCACTGTATCAAAAATTTTCACTTGATAACATACCGCTACTGTGTTGGATTTTAGATTTGAAATCATCTGCCATCCATCACAGGAAATCTAAATAAGATTCAGCATGAACTACCTCATATTAACAACAAAGACCCCATTTTAAAAGCTACTGGATTTGTCACCTAAACATTTACAAAACTTCCACTTACTTGGACTTATTCTTAATATAAGAGAGATGAGGAACAAAAGCAATAATTTGATTTAAAAGTAATTCGTGCTGTCCAAACTCTTCAAATATTTTTTTGATATAATACAACCACATTTATCAATCTACATTCATAAGTATGCTCAAGATATCTAACATAATCTCGTTTCTATTTTACCATCCAACAAACTCCTCAAATTCCAAAAAGAAATCCCTAAATAAATTCAAAACATCATAAAAACAATAACACAGGAAGTTGAACTAGAGAAGAAAGTAGAATCGAGTCTTGTCACTTACGTGCCGAGAAATGGGTTTTATCTATCCTTTCTCTTTCTCCGATTTCCAAAATCACGAGATAATATATGTCTCAAAACTGGCTTCAGATGGAGATATGTTTCAAAAGTTGACACGCAGCGAAGGGGTAATAATTTATTCCAAAAGACGAGTCACGAACAACCTTCTCCCAACCGATCAGCGTGTCGACTGAAGACAAAACAATATATCAGGGATGTTGTGTATAGATGTTTATCATTGGTGCAAACGCTCTATTGATAAATAATTAACATAAATCTTTAAAATAATTCCTTAGTTAACGATGAGGTCTACGGAAGCTTCTAAAAGATATTTTTCTTTATCCTAATGAAGTCCCCCTTTTATACCCGGCATCACTAGCAAAATTTATATTGGTACAACTTATCTAAAAAGAAAGACATCAGTATTTGGTACAAATTCTTTATTTATCTTGCTAGAAAAAATACCTTTTAGAATCTGTTATAGATTTTATTTTCCGCTATACAACATAAAACCTTTGTAAAGAAAAAAATACTGTAAACTCTCGTTGCTAAGGACGCGTTGCTAAGGAAACGGAAGATGTATATACAGCCACACCTAAAAACATATAGGTGAAAGGAGATGCATAAAAGGGAATGTAGCATAAGGGGAAACTAGAAGAATGGTATAGACAGGTAAAATAACTTCATGGGTAATCAATAAATAGAAGAACGAAAGAAAAAGCTCTCAAAAAGTAATACGAATGTTATTAATCTAGTTTATTACTCACATTATCCGGCAGTTTAACATTACAAAGCTTCTTAAACCCTACATTTCCATAAAATCATACATCTTCATGAGCGACTGACACACAGCCATTGTTTTGAGCCAAACGGTACCTCATGCAAGATGGAGAAGCTCTGTCTCGGCTGCAAATTATGAACATTTTCTCGGATATCTTTATTTTACCTCCAAATTCAAGGCCGGCTTCAGTATAGGCCATTAAGAAGATCGTCAGTGGCCCTGTCCCCTCCTTCATGAAGTGCCCTTCTAAATTTTTATTAGCTCTTGCCAGAAAATAGATAAATAAATATTAACTAAAAGCCTGTCTTTCTGGACTGACAGCATAACATTTTGTTTTTCATATACCTACTCTCAGAAATTTTCATCATTCCACGATAAGACACCATCTGGAGCAGAGGTCGGCACGCAGAGCACTTGTCTATGGCACATACATGTGATTCAGTGGAGCAAAGGAAAAAGTTGAATAGCAAAATAATAGGAGAGAGAGAGAGAGAGAGAGAGAGAGAGAGAGAGAGAGAGAGAGAGAGAGAGAGAGAGAGAGAGAGAGAGGAGAGAGAGAGAGAGAGAGAGAGAGAGAGAGAGACTCATTATTATGGTCATACCCTCAGCCCTCGAAAATTATAAAATATATGTATCTTTTGTTACAAAGAATACTAAATGCTACACAAATATTACTTATGTATGTTATGCATGTACAGGAAAATACACTTGGGTATACAGTGCTGAAAAACTGGCACGCAAGGTTATAAATAAGAAGGCATTGATTATAAACTGGCACACTATGTTCAAAAGTTTGCCGACCCCTGATCCAGAGAGAGGCGCCCAGCAGGTTACTAAATAAACCTTTAAAAACGAATAAAAAAGAAAAAAGAAAAACTGGATGGGCCTCCTCCCACATGGTCTACAGTTTGGTGTCGTCAACCCGCCACTGTCAGTTTTAAGTTAACATTATGTGGTGAGTCTGCTAGCTGCGTTGCTAGGACAAATCTCAATTTCGCAAATATTAATTCCGCCAATGATTTCAAAATGGCTTGTAGGTAATTCTCTTCACCTTTCTCCTATTTCCGGATCTAGAAAACGCTATTTGCGAGGTGGCCAAGAGGTTTTAGGGAAACATGGCGAGAAAATGTATAAAACTTGAACTTAAAATTACATCGATATAAATCAAAACTATAAAAATAAAACGCCATTGTTTCTCTTAATGATTAGGCTAACTTGAGCGCGTAGTAGCATGTGCCTCACATTTACAACAGTTTTAGGAACTGAACATCTAGAGCAGGGGTGGCCAACCTTTTGTGATATATGATCTACTTTTTCTACAGTTACCCTGGTGCGATCTACCAGTCTACGATTCAAACATATTCCATAAATGTAACTGTGTAACTGTGTGTAACATCTTACTCCCACTCGAGGTATGAAGAGAGAAAGAGAGAGAGAGAGAGAGAGAGAGAGAGAGAGAGAGAGAGAGAGAGAGAGAGAGAGAGAGAGAGAGAGAGAGAGAGAGAGAGAGATAGAGAGGAGAGAGAGAGAGAGAGATTTTTTTGCAGTAACTGTTACACGCTACAATTATATATGTTGTTAAGACTTTGTCATCATTATAAATATAAATATAGTTATTCCAGAAAAAAAAAAGAAATATAATAATCCAGTATCATGAGTACTTCGATATGCTATTATTAGCATTTATTTGCAAGACAGCTTCTGAAGGGCGAATTATTAGCAAGTACAGTAATCGACTTAGAGAACAGGCTTGTGAGACAGTCGTGTCCGTCGACTGTTCCCACAGATCTATCCAGAATGTATTTTCCTTTCTGCCACATAAGTATTACTGAATGCCTATCTCCTTCGACTGATAATAAACAAAATTTGATTTTCATGTGACCGACCTCAAGAAATTCACATTTAGTTTCTCGATAAGACAAATTTCCAGGACGTCTAAAACACTTCAAAACAAGAATTTGAGCAGCCATTTTGTTTTAGTTTCTATTGTCCATTCTACGTGCCAATTTTTTTTCAGAAATAGAGCATCACTAGTAATTACACTATCTAAATATTAAAGCCCTTGTTTACTTATAATTCGGTTTGATCACTTGATAATTATTTCTCATATCTCACCTTGCTAATTAAATTTCCTATCTTTGTATTTATTTTGTTAAATTTCTCCTATACACTTTTATTCACATTTTCCATCGTTAATTTTAGAATTTATATGTATGTAATTTTTACACAGGTTGACATTTATTTGAAAACAACCATGAAGTTTCTATTATATATGTAATTTCGCATATATACAATGTATACATACAATACATACTATACAA
>NW_020868969.1:234355-241855 GCF_003789085.1 Penaeus vannamei
ACATGTCGGAGGGGACACGGAGGGAGGCTGGAAGAGAGAGCTTTTCGAGTCTTTTTCTCCCTCCAGAAGAATCGCAACGTGAAAATGAGCGTATGTATGGAACCATTGTATATGCAAGTATCATATGTAGGAAATTTGAGGGGAAATAAGGTCAGGTGAAGAGTTTAGATGGGTCAGTTCAGGGGAAATAGCCAGAAGCCTTGACCTCAAAGTTGAATTTAGTGTCCCCTTTGCCTGAATGAATCACCTTAATGACTCATTATTCATGGTGCCTGGCGACCTTTCCAGATTTTTCCAATCTATCTTCGATATCATTGTTTTTCTGTTTTCCTTGAACCAAAATGAAGGGAACCCGTGTTGTAAGAAGTGAATAACCACACTATTTGAAAAAGTAATACCCTATATACCTGTGTAATGTGATGATAGGTCTACGTGGTATTTTCGCAGAATAGGGCCACGTGAAATGAGGCTGAGACTTTCACGCTTCATGCTCTAGCAAAGACCAGCAAACCTCTCCCATGTCTATTTGGTAGGCTAGAACTTGAAAGAGTATTATTTGTGAAAATTAATGGCCAGAGAGGTCAACATGCTCTGCCAAGTGAGAATATATGTGGTGGCAGTATGTTTTCCAGTGTGACTGCACAAACTGCATAGGTAACAGTGCTGCAGGAATGATTATGGATTTTCATAAATGAATGTTGCAATTACCATACTTTCTGCAGATATGTGTATGTATGTAGTAGTTTTGGGTTTACCTAATTTTGAGGTGTGTCTTCTTTAAGGTGTAATTTTTTTGGATTACTTTTGCATAACTTTTTTTTGGTATTGATGTATTCCTCTCACTCTCTGCTAACCCTCCCATGGTGGGCTGCTTCCCCCCAATCTTCACGCTGGCCAATAAAGAATCTGCCAGTATATACTCAGTAGGAAAGTATGTTGTTTTTAATGGAAACATGGCAAGCAACATTAATGTATGGGCTGCGACCTGCGATCAAAGGATATATATGATGCGAGCAACAGTGATAAAATGGTGTTCTTTGTAACTTCATTTAAGCTGTATTTCACCCATTCACTTCAAGAACGAAGGATTTATTTATTCATAGCCCATAAATATCACCATGGGATGATACTTATGGCTTATGACATTATATTCACAGATGACAAAAGAATAAGATTCAGTGAGGTTTATCATGAACTAATTTTTAAAATGTAGCAAACAACTGAGAAAGATTAACAAATTTTTCATATATGTTTTGAAATTATCTTATTGAACTGTACTTTTTCTATAGCTGGAATATACTTGAAGAGAATAGTATAGTACATAATCAAGTTACATAAATAGATAGAAATATAGGTATATAATAGATAGGTTTCAAAAAGTTCCTTGATACCAGTTTAGTGATATTCTGCTAAAGAAGAAGAAAAAGAAAAGTTCCTTTTTTTTTATTGGTCCTTCAGTCTCTCATAGGGCTCACATACTGTGCCTAATGGATGACTTGGCATTGAGTATAAGTAGAGGGATTCCACTGCATGGTGTAATTCATAGGTATAGTTATATGTGTGAGTGTGTATCACATTATGTAATGTAAGTAAGAGAGAGTTATTCTAGAAAAACATACTCATATATTGTTTTCTAACTTGCAGCTCCCAACACTAATAACCAAAGGGACTCAGATATCCCCAACGAGTATGGCAATACAAGTATTGACTCGGAAAGCAGTGATTACAGAGTACTTCATGAAGAACAAGAGCAAACACAGACATCCTTTTGCCCGATATCATCAAGCTGGGAGATGAACTATCATGAGGCTGCAATATTCTTGGAAGTAAGTGATGAGAATATTCTCATGTATTGTGATTCTTTGTTTGTGTTTCCATGGGTCTGTTTCTCTTGTCCTTCCATCAGGTTTTCCCCACTTTGTTCCTTTGATTTTTAGCATTCCTGTTTTCTTCTCAACTTGACCTTATGTTGTAGTCTGAAAAAGAGAAAGAGAGAAATGTGTGTGTGTGTGTGTGTGTGTGTGTGTGTGTGTGATTGTATTTGTGTCTATGCAATGTGTTTGTGAGTGCAATGTAAGTCACTTTAATTTGTGATCTTTAATCTATATGTTTTCTGTTATCTGTGTTTTTTTTGTTTATGTGTACTATGAAATCATAACAATTAATTAACTACATTTTATCATGTTTTTAGGAAGGAGAAAACAATGACAAATTCAATAGCCACCCCCGCGACCGCAATGCCCTGCCAGCTTACCTCGTAACACACAACCATTGGTTCTATTCCCTCGATTTAGCAGCTGCTTTACTCCTCATGTCTCTGGCAGTCATAGAGCAGCCAGCAGTGTTTGAGGTAGGCATGACTATGACATTTCCTTTTCTACCCTTTGCCTCTTATCATCATCATCATACTTCATATCCTTTTCCTCCTCCTCTTCTTCCTCCTCCCCCTTTTCCTTCTCCTTTTTTTCCTCCTACCCCTTTTCCCCCTCCTCTTCTCTTCCTACTCCTTTTCCCCATCCTCTTTTTCCTCCTCCTCTTCTCTTCCTACCCCTTTTCCCCATCCTCTTCTTCCTCCTCCCCCTTTTCCTCCTCTCTTTTTTCCTCCTCTCCTTTCCCCCTCCTCTTCTTCCTCATCCTCCTCTCCCATATCTCTTTCTCCTCCCTTTCTTTCAACTTGCATTCCCCTTCTTCCTCTCCTTTCTCTTCCTCTTCTCCTTCATGTTTCTCATCTTCCTCCTCTTTGTCTTCTTTCTTCTCCTTTCCCTCCTATTCATTATCAGTTGTTATCACATCACTATCATTATGATTCATTACCATTCATGGTCATCATGCACCATTATACCCTTATCATCATTCATTGTCATCATCAATCCTCATCTTGCATCCTCATAATCCATCCGCATCCATCTCTATCACCATTATCATCACCATCATCATTATCATCACTGTCATCATTATCACCACTCTCATCATATTCACCACTGTCATCATTATCACCACCATCATCATAATCATCACTGTCATCATATTCACCACTGTCATCATTATCACCACTGTCATCATAATCATCACCATCATTATTATCGTCTCCATCATCATCATCATTAGTCATTGATTGTCAATCGTATTGTATCCATACCAATGTGTTGTTCATTAGGTTTTATATTGTTCCAGGTTATAATTATGTTCTCAGGATGATTATGCTGTTTTCAGGGAGTTCCTGTTGGAGTTCATGGATCCATAGAACTTTTTGGTCTCTTTCTTGTTGGCATATCTATTGTCATGCAGCTCAGATGGCTCGGCCTGCGAACCTTCGTCCAACATAAGCGTTCAGCCGTGAAGGTGTGTTGGTTGTGAAGTTGGTTGTCATTACCCCATGAAGTTGATGTTATGTGGGAAATTTTATGGAACATCTTTCATATGATGATGTATCCACTTGTTTTATTATTGCTTGTTTATTTTTCTGTGTTTGCATTCATTCACATATATACATGTAGTAAAAGGAACTTTCATTAAATGAAAACAAGAAAAGTAATTTTTCAAAGAAATTAAAATCTATTAAGGGGTAATTTAGAAAGATTAAAGATTTTTATTAACTTCAGCCATGATGAAATGCTATTATGATTTGCATGTTTGCAGAGTGTGACATGGGTTGTCATGATAATTGAAGCAGTAGCAGTAATAGTCCGAAACACAAGCCATTTTCGCGTCACACGAGCTCTGCGTCCTATCTTCTTTGTGGACAGCAGATACCTAGGTGGTGTCCGAAGGTGTGTATGTGTCTTCGTACTTTTTTCTTTTCATTTCATGAGCTCCATTAAGTAAAGACTTAAGTCCATGCTGATGATCTTCAGAACAAGGATTAGTTTTAAGAGACCAGTTGAAGAAGAGATTCTTTGATAATTTTTATTGCCTTACGCAAACTCATCATCTCTGTAGGTAGTGTATAACTCTGTGCTGTAACTCTGTAGTACACCTCTGCCACCAGTCAGCAGACAGTAATAGATCCTGAGCATGGAATTAATGTCCTCCCTGGAGCTGTTACTCTTCCAGTCATGGCTCATGGCTGGTACATTTCACACTTGTTTACCAGTGGAAACAATGTAAGAGCCCCTTCCTAAATGCATACTGAGTCTGATCACCCTCCGACAGCTTGGTGCACTTGTTGCAAGTCATTCCCACTGCCCCGGCTTTCAGTTAGATTTTTCCTTGATGGCATATTCTTGTCACCTGGCTCTCAACTAAGTTTTTCCATGACAGTATATTGCTGTCACCTTATTCTCAGCTAAATTATTTGTAATATGATGGTCATGTTACTTGAATCCAAGGGGTTAAGAGTAAAATAGATTATGGATCATCATATATATGGTGTATTCCATGAATAAGCATTAAAGACTTCACTTTTTATTTGATGATAGCAAATACCGTATTTTCACTGTGTATGTTTTTTTTCCCCCTTAGATTTCTGAGGCAGATACTTCAGTCAGTTCCACCGATCCTTGAAGTACTGGGAATTCTGTTATTTATCCTCATTATTTTCACCACACTAGGATTCTACCTCTTTAGCCCGGACCAGAAAAATCCCTATTTCACTACATTCCATCAGGGATTCGTGTCCCTCTACGTACTCCTCACCACAGCAAAGTGAGTTGCGATCTCATTTTTCCTTTCACTGTTTGATTTTTACCTCAGTTCCTTCATTAATTCATATAGCGATTCTTTTTGTCAGTGACATATATATCATGCAAAAACCTTATTTTCACAAGTTACAAAGTAGATTAGAATAGATATAATTCTCAAATGGAATAGTCACGAGATTTCGCAAACTTTACACGCTGATTTCCTGTCAGTTTTCCAGACGTGATGATGCCGGCTTATGCCAAGAGCCGATGGAGTGCTGCTTTCTTCATCGCATTCCTCGCCATCAACTTATATTTTCTTATGAATTTGGTGTGTATTATTATTTTCTGCTGATCTATATTATTTTTGAAGAAAATTGTGTAATTGAATCAAATTTGTTTTTGACTTTTACTTCTTTCTGTGTGTGTTTTTTTAATGAATTGAGTGGGTAATATAATGCTGCATATTTTGGTAGTTGCCAAAGTGAACTGCTATTTTGAGTGAAGTTTGTGTTTTCTTTGTTTTGTTAAGTGTGTCCTAATTTGCTGTTAATATGGTTTTTATTGAAGTGGGAATATGAATTGGATTTTATTTTATTTCTTCTCTCTCTCTCTCTCTCTCTCTCTCTCCTCTCTCTCTCTCTCTCTCTCTCTCTCTCTCTCTCTCTCTCTCTCTCTCTCTCTCTCTCTCTCTCTCTCTCTCTCTTCTCCTCTCTCTCTCTCTCTCTCTCTCTCTCTCTCTCTCTCTCTCTCTCTCTCTCTCTCTCTCTCTCTCTCTCTCTCTCTCTCTTCTCTCTTTCTCTCTTCTCTGTCTCTGTCTGTCTCTGTCTCTGTCTGTCTGTCTGTCTCTGTCTGTCTGTCTGTCTCTGTCTGTCTGTCTGTCTCTGTCTGTCTGTCTGTCTCTGTCTGTGTCTCTGTCTTTCTGTCTTCTCTGTCTCTGTCTGTCTGTCTCTGTCTCTGTCTCTGTCTCTGTCTCTTCTCTCTCTCTGTCTCTCTCTCTCTCTCTCTCTCTCTCTCTCTCTCTCTCTCTCTCTCTCTCTCTCCTCTCTCTCTCTCTCTCTCTCTCTCTCTCTCTCTCTCTCTCTCTCTCTCTCTCTCTCTCTCTCCCCCCCCCCTCCCTCTCCCTCTCTCTCTTGCTCACTTAATATTTCAAATTTTTTCTTTGTTTAAATTTTTTGTTTCCTCAAAAGTGGTTACTATAATATTTAAACTAAAGCATTCATTTTGGTTTTCCCCTTGTTGTCCCATTATTCACAAGTGACCATTTCTATTTCAGATGCTTGCCGTGGTGTTTGTGGTCTTCAGTGACATTGAGAAAGACAAGTTCCGCAAGCTCCTACTCCACAAGAGAAAGGCCTGCCAGTATGCTTTCCGCCTGCTGGTCACACGATCCCAGCCAACGCACATTCCCTTCCGGCATTTCCATGGCCTCATCAAGTTCTTCCGACCCCAAACCAGTTAGTGTTTTGTGTTGGCTTTGCAATCACAGGGTCCTAGGTTTGTTTCTGGGCAGCCCCTCTCAGTTGACTTAACTGTGATGAGTGCTGGCGATACCTCAAGGTCAAAACTAGGGAGGAAAGAAACTAGCCATCCTACCACATTATTCCTTTGCTTTGTGCACGTGTCCCTCTATAGGAAATCCCCTACATCTACCTAGATAAGGGACCAACATTGACTTTGAGAGCATCATATACTTCCATTTGTCTGAGATAAGCATATGAAAATAGACTCTTGTGATACTTTCACACTTTAAATTCCACTTCAACTACCCTTTCAAAATCCTAATACCGCTCTTTCCCTTCAGGTTGGCGAGATGCTTACCTGGCATTTAAATCCCTGAACCGCACGGAAACAGGCCTGCTGAACCTTTCTGAATTTTACAATATATATGATATTTGTGAGTTCAAATGGAAACCCTGCCAGTCTGCCGACCCTTGGTTCATTGACCTTCCAAATCCTCTCCGGGGATGTTGCTTCCTCATCCGTCGGCTTGTGATGTGGAAATGGTTCGACTTTTTCATATGTAAGAATGTCATCCTTGTTAATACCTTTTTCTTTTTTTCTTTTTTCTTTCAGTCTTTCTTTTCTTCATCTTTTTCTTTTTTGTATACATTTTTTTTTTTTTTTTTTTTTTGCTCTCTCTCTCTCTCTTTCCTTTCCATTTACTGGCATTGTGATGATGTCTTTCTATGATTATTGGTTATGGCATTTATTCAGATACAGCAGACTTACATGAAATTAAATATCTTTCTTTTTTACTTTTCATTTGAATGTCTGTGCAGGGGATTTGATCACAGGTATGTGGATGTATCAAAGGATTTACTGTTACTAATTATTTAGATCCTTGTCACGTGGTGTGTTGTTACACCCTGTGGTTAACCAGTATTAATGTTAATAGAGTAGATGTATTGTGTATAATTAGTGTAGGTTTAGTGCAATAAGCTGTATATTATCTAGCCTCTTGCCGCATACTTAGAAATTACTGTTAACCCACTTGCGATGGGTGTCACATTTATGGGACGCCCAGAGAAACGACTTCCAAATGGACCGTTGTGGGTGGGTTAATGTTATTGAGAGGGTTCTGACCATGTCGAGTGAAAATGGTGATTTTTTTATCCTTATCCATTAGACTAAGTACCATTTGAAAAGTCTTCATTAACTCACTGCCTTCAGGTGACATATATGGCAAGCTGTGCCAAGAATAGCCATCTCACCAGGATGCATATATCATGCATTATTATCTCACTCCAATCACAGTTTATAGCCCTCTATACATTGTGGTGGATGGATCCTTTTGCAGGAATCAAAGCCAACAAATATACTGTGGCCTCATTATATCTGTATCTAAGTCACAAATCTGTACTTTATATGGTATTATAAC
>NW_020868969.1:249355-251855 GCF_003789085.1 Penaeus vannamei
GACCTTTCTCAACATTGTCAGAAGGAAAGTAGATTATTCAATTCATCCGAGTTTAGTTGTATATAAGTCATTAATCTAACCCATTTATTCATCAATCCATTTATGTTAAAAAGACTATATTTGATAAGGTATCTGTGTCCGTTTCCTTATGTTTCAGTTGAAAAGCTTCACTTAGCTTTAGAGAGACAGAAACAATTTTTGTGGTTGTGCCTTTGCTTGATATGAGTAATGAAATCGTTATAAGCTTTGTATGCGGCATAAGAAACACCGTACTTTTTATTTCATCATAAGAAATGATATTAATTACCTCATGGTTGTAACTTGCTCTCCTTTTTGTTTAGCTAGTTAATGGCAGCATAAGTTCTGTCTAAGGGATCATTCTCCATTGTGTGAAAGGATTCTCGATGAGATATTTACAGGGTCATGGTTTGTGTTGCAGTTTTTAGGTGAAGACAACTACAGGCAAGGAAGGAACAGTTGTGTGACACACTCCTCTGTTCCTTCATCCTGTATCTTCCTAGAATTGTGTGAGTCTTCCTTAGTCTTCCTAAGTATCCTTCCTTCTCCTTCTTTCCTAATATTGTCCAGTTTGATTCATTATTACATGTTTTCCCTGTTTCCCTTCTATGTATGTTTTCCTGCCTATTCACCATTGTTCCAAACAGATTCAAACATATGACAATACTTCCTCGAAGGATGAATTGATATGCCTGCCTCCATTTGTATTATTCCAAGGTCTTCCTTTCATTTTACATTGTCTGATCATCTCTGTAATGGGATCTTTTTGTGCCCTTTAGAGTTCACTGACAGCCCAGAATGATAAAAGAGATGAATGAATATAACGGTGTGAAAAAAGTGTAAAATCAGTGTCATTTAACTTTTACTTTTTGATGTCATTATATGAATGAGCCTGATATAACTAAAGTTTGTGTTCTTTTTTTTATTGAAACAATTACATTTTATTGATAATTACATTTTCAATTTGATCATAAGTAGTCTTTCGAAGATTACATGTATACATGAGCGTTAAAAATATTTTTTCATGTCCTCTTTTGCTTTTTTTATTTTTTAAGATTTTTTTCTTCCTCAATATACTTCTCAAAGACAGAATGTGTAAAAAATTAGTTGTTACTCTTCTTGTCTTATGTGAATGTTTCCATAAACTAGATCTAACTCAAACAAAAAATGTTTTTCATAGCAGATCTGAACCCTCGGGGATTAGCTACTTTTCCATATCATTTATGCTTAGTTCTGCAATGGTGTACATTGTATGTTCTTTCTGCTTCATTATTTCACTTCAGTGAGGGAGTGAGTGAAAGAGAAACAGGGAGGAAGTGAGGTAGGGAGAGGAAGGGAAGGGAGAGTGTTTATGGGCGGGTGGATGTTCTATATTTAATCTTTTATACATAGTTTCATTTAAATTATCACTATGGTTTTTGCATACATTCTCTATGTGGGATCTCAGTGGCCTTTTTTGTATGAGTAACATGAGTAGCTATTTATGAATTTTATTGATCATATTCATTATTTTCACTTTTCATCACCCATTGTTATTTCTGAAGGAGGCTAGTATCTCAGTATATATAGGGTATTCTATAGTATTTTATGAAATATTTGCAAATCCTCAACAAGATGGAAAACATTTTGCTTTTATGCCTTTTATTCATTGAGAGATCTTTGAGCCAAAAGCCTTAAAATTCACAGAAATATAGGATCTTTTCTTGTAATTCTTTTCTACTTAAAACCTGACCGTCTTGGAGTAAAATTTTGTGTAATAATTGATACTGTTTATAGTACATGCTTCACTTCATGAATAGAAACAATTTCAATTTTGATAATGTACATTGAATAGGTGGATCGTTTGACATGGATTTTTTTTTGTATGATGTTGATATGCATGGTTATATGTATGTATTTTGGATGTATGGGGATTTTATTATTTCCTGATATTCAGCCATTGTGAATCTTATATATTGTGTTAATTTGTTTATTATTAATGAATTTAACCATGCAAACAAGGATTATCTTGAAAAAATATTCATGTGCATTAGATTTTGTAGGTCAGTGTGACTACATATAAAAGATAAAGAGTTCGGAATGTCTGAAAGAAGTTCTTATTAATGTTGTTTTTTCCCATATTGTTTATTTAGGCGAGAAAATTAATTTAGAGGTCAGGAACTAAAATACATTAGAAGTACAATAACATGCAGGTGTGTAGTGAAAAAAGGGAGGTTTGTATTTACTTTTGAAATGGGCATACCTTTGTAAGTAAAAGTAGTTAAAGGACAAGTATTGTTTGCAAATATGATAGTAAAAGTAGTAGCAATAATAAAAGATAAAACAGTATTTCATGAATGAGATATGAAGATTTTGATGTATATGTACATAGATCTTTTATAGTTTTATGATAAAAAAATGTGTTGTGATTGGCTAAACCTATAGTTACTTGTTAACCAGTTTAATACATATTGATTTTCCACGTATTTTAAAATAATCTTTA
>NW_020868969.1:259355-269355 GCF_003789085.1 Penaeus vannamei
GCATAGAGGATTGTAATGATTTTGGTATTGTTGAATTCCTTTTGCTGTTAGTCCAAATATATAGAAATTGTGGAAACACCTAAAAAAAAAACATTCTTCACCTTGGTGTAAGGAGGGCATGAAAGGTACCAGGGAAATTGCAGGTAAAATGTAATATACATAATCAGTCAATGTTGTCTAATGCAGAGGGCTGTTTCCCCCCCAGCATCTTCCAAGGAGGCTTACTACCCACTAGCCCCTGCCCAGAAAAACAAAATCCTTTACGTATTCACAGCAGGAGTGAGTGGATGACCTCGATCACTCTCTATAGCCGTGAATACTTCGAGGAATATTTGTTTTCCACATAGTGACTTGAGTATATTTTCAATTTACCCCGCAACTTCCCTGGTAACTTGTATGCCTTCCTCTACTGTTGGGGCCAAGAATGTGGGGGTTGGGGGGTTGAGTAATTAAACCTACATATTTGCATTGAAGATGGAAACCGGAATCCAGCAATACCAAAATTAAGTTTTTTGTAGACACGTTAGAGAAAATTACCTTGCCTGAAAATAATGTTCATATACACATGCTTGGATGCACTGTACGCATTACCGTGAGAAAGTAGATATGGCTGTACTCATAAAAGCAAACTATTTTTAATTTGAGACTCCAATGGGTGCATTGTGGTTAAGTGTCTAATAAACTTGAAGTAGAGCCCATAAGCACAAGAACAGATGTAGAATTTTATTTGAGAAAATGGAATTTCTGAACATGTTTTCGATTTTATTCCTCTATATTTCTTTTCATCTCATCCCCTTTCCTTCTCCCTTGGCAGAGCACAGAAGGCGGCCCCAGCAGCCGCACGCCCACCTAAGCGCAGGGAGCCCAAGACCCTGCCCGATGGAACACGCAAGCCCAACCCCTACAAGGTAGAGAAGAAGAGGCGCCTTCCTGCTGTGCCTGAGGTCGTGCTGAACCGCAGGAGGGACAGGCGTGCACACAAGAAGAAGTCTCTGGCTCTCAAGCTTAAGGTAGGTGTTGTTATTTCTTTGGGATCAGGTGGGACCGACATGTTTCCGACTTTTTTTAACCCAGTTGGTGTGTGATGGCCTAATTAGGTTAGTGCGTTGCATATGCCAACCTGTCCATAGAGGAAGTAATGACCAGACCCTACATGAAAGTTTTACTGTTTTGAGTGTAGACACTATCATAAAGAATTTTCCCTTCCTGATATATCAAGTAATCAGTACTAGCAATTTTGTTTTTGTTGTAAGTGTAGAAAACGTGTAGCATAAATTCGACGATGACAGTCCACAGTGATTCAGAGTGAAGCTGGAGTGTAGGCAGTTGGCTGGGGTTGGGGGTTTGAACTCGGTTTAGGAAGTCTTCGATTTATACAGCAATATTTGAGTTTCCAGGAGTGCCCCAAGATTGTTGGCTTAAATAATGGATTTAGTATCCAAGGGTGTAGTCATATTGTAGAGAATTGCCATTGATAGTTTTCGTGGTAGTGAAATGCAGATAACATTTTCATAAATTCTATGCATTCATACAATATTATTTTCTTAACCCGTTGTATCTGGTTGCATCATGGAAGTCAATGTGCCAAAAATAAGGGTATTGTGATTAGCCAATATCCACATATTAACAAGCTAATTTTCTTTGGTTATAATCATTACAGTATAGATAAACTAAGCTAGGGTAACTTTTAATATACTTGTAGAGGATAAGTTGATCAGTTTAAGAAATAATCTAGAAACCTCAGTGGTACTATTACAAAGTACTAGTACCATAGGAAGTGCTCCTTACCGCTAAGGTCCATAAGGTGGTGCTGAGTTTCAGCTTGATCTCGCGGGGCATACCGAGGTGAAGATAATGTTTACCAGGGGCTGTTGAGGGGAAGAGCCTCCTCAATAGTGCCCAAAGAGCACAGCTAGTCATGGCAACATTGTAGTCTTGGCCCATTAATCAAGAAACTTTGATTCTTTATTTTAATAAGGATTTTATCCCAAAACAATAACATTCTTCTCTTTCTGGGGAGGGTTGTACTTTGATTTCCCCCCTCTTCTATGTCGTTATAAATAATTTCTCTCCATCTTTGTACACAAACTTCTCTCTTCCCCAGTAACTGAGACCTGATGTTTTTCTCATTTTGGGGTCAAAATTCTTTGAACCTAATCTAAGGGTTAGTTTTTTATAAGACTTGGATTCCATTCATGACATATTCCAGTTGTGGAATTACTAATATTTTCCTGAATGGCAGTAGATGTTCTGGATCTTTTATCTGTAAAATTCTCATCATCCATCCACTCATGATTTACCAGAAAGTGCCATACGAATCAAAACCTTTGTGCTCTGCATCTTGAACCCCTTCCAATTGCTTATTTATTCCCCTGGCCAGGGCCTTTCCAATTCTTGAATTTCCCAAGCCAGGGGCATATATTCTACATGAACTTTATAGTGTAAAGGGTACAGGGGAGGGTTTGTTCATGTTCATTTGAAATAGTGCCAAAGCCAGGTAGCCCAGAAAGTAATGATTCCCTCTGCTCTAGTGAAAAACCTTTTACCTCTAGCTTACTCCACTTCTGTGCTGTGGTGATAGATGTAAATTGAGTAGATATTTAGGTGAGGAGGGAATCCTTATCCCTCCACTCTCCTCCTGGTATCAGTGGGGGTTAACACTTGAATGAACTCTACTAGTTCTTGCACAAAAAAATCTTAAGGCAAAAGTTTAAAAAGCTTGATAGGATCATGTACATTTTGCTAAACACTGAAATCAGGTTTTGTTTTGTAAGCTGGTCAGGAAAATTACGGTTGTACAGTTTATTTTTATTGGCGCAGTTGGTTAGGTTTAGAGGCAGGTCTGGAATTTGACCCCAACAGATCTGTTATCAGTGGGTTGAAATTCATATTATTCAGAGGATGAATTTAAATCTTGAACTGATGTCTGTATAGCAAAAACTAATTGAACTTTGACTGGTCACCAAATTTGTAATTAGATTTAGATAAATGCTGCAGATCAATTTAATTATTATAGAAATACAACTTGGAAATCACTAGCTAATTGCACAAGTGACTTAATAAATGTATAACATTAGCAAAGTTTTTCATGTCTCATTCACTTTGCAGGCCAAGGCAGACAAACGCAAGTTGCGCCAGAAGTACTTCACACGCGCTGAAGCCTACATCAAGAAGTACCGTACTATGGAAAAGGAACAGCTCAGGCTGAAGCGTGAAGCCAAGGCGCAAGGCACTGTTTTGGTTCCTGCTGAGGCTAGGCTAGCCTTCGTTATCAGAGTTCGGGGGTAAGTTAACAATGGTAATTTTCTCAATCAGACTTGTCTTATGTGATTGTAAGGTCAAAATTTTAAGTGTTCAGGAGTAGGCCTGCATAAAGAACAAGGTAGTGGCCATAAGCATAACAATATGCAGAAAAGAATTAAGTAAAAGCATGGCCACAGCATGGAGGCCATAGATTTCACATAACCCTTTTCTGAAGAATTGCTGATTTCATTTGCTGCTCTAGCAGTACAACAGAGATCAGATTATTTTTTATCCTTTGGAAGTACCATGTCTTAATACAGTTTTCAACTTTTTCAGTGTGAACCAGATCCACCCTAAGGTCCGCAAGGTGCTTAAGTTGCTCCGTCTCTTGCAGATCAACAATGGCGTGTTTGTTCAGCTTAACAAGGTATGTAGTGGTGGCATCTTATGGTTTAATGAAGAATGATACAGTATAGGGAGTGTCTAATCTTAATCTACGATTACTTTGTGTACTGAATTAATTTAATTTTTCAAGAGTTTACTTGGACACTTTTTCAAGCCTATTTTGATACTGGCATATTTAACCAAAATGTATTAGTTCTGTAGTCATCAGCTTTCTTGTTGACACTATGAAATGAAATTATATTCATACTAATAAATTGTGTGAAATTAATGTGTAGTAACTTTGAATCTTTTCAGGCCACTCTTTCCATGCTGCGCATTGCCGAGCCCTTCATCACCTGGGGTTATCCCAACCTGAAGACCATCAAGCAGATGATCTACAAGCGTGGTCATGCTAAGATTGATGGACGCCGTGTTCCTCTGTACTCCAATACTCTCATTGAGAAGTACCTCGGTAAGAATTCTTGTTTTTCAGTTATTGCTTGTTTTTTCATTTATGAAAGATGTTCTTGTAGCAGATTCATGTGGTTTAATGTTCTTCAGTTGGTTCAATATCTGTAATTAGAATTAGAATGTGTTATGGTATTTCATAATTGGATTTGTGTATTTTAAACAAGGGAACAAACATTCAATTTGAATAAAGTCTTGAGTGCCAGTTTATTATGTGAGATGTTGGTTATATCAGATATCTAAAAAAAAAAAAAGTTTACCGCCATTGGGGAAAGTGTCTATTCATTTATCCTTGCATTTCTCTTGCAAATTGAATAATGGATTACATATAAGTCTAGTCTAGTAGGTATTTTACAAGCAATATATTGCAATAGCAAAAAGATAGTAACCCCTCATTTTCCAACAGGGAAATACGGCATTATCTGTGTTGAAGACATGGTCCATGAAATCTTCACCCAGGGCAAGAACTTCCAGAAAGTTAACAACTTCATGTGGAACTTCAAGGTAAGTTGTTGTAATTGTTCACATCACATACCCCCCACACCAAAATTTTTTTCTTGGCGTGATGGTCTCGTCATCAAGACCCAAAGGATTAAGGTCATATTCTGTTAGTTTCACAAACTTTTTAGATATTGCTGAAGTTTCAGGTGGTGTAAGGGAGAGGGGGGATATAGTTAATGTTTTATTTCAATGGAGACAAAGTTTGAAGGCAGGGTATTGCTGGGTTGTAATTTTTTTATTGAAATGGCAAATATGGACAATATGCTAAAACGTAATTATGCTGTAAAATGCTACAATCCACCAGCCAACCCTAGAAGTATATTAAACAATAGTATAAAGTTCTATGCATCATTGACATTTTATAGGTGAATAGGACAACTAATAAGGTTATTTATTATATTTATTCAAATTTGTTTTATTTTTTTTCCAGCTGAACAATCCCAAGGGTGGCTGGAGGATGAAGACCAAGCACTACGTAGAAGGTGGTGACTTCGGAAACAGAGAGGGCAAGATTAATGCTCTTCTGGCCAAGATGATCTAAATGAATAGAGAAGTGAATGTGATTTTCTTTATTATCCTTAAAACCCATTAGATATTTAATAAAACCTTATTGTACCCTGAATTTTACTTCAAAAAAAAGAAAAAAAGAAAATCGAAGATGGTGGAAAGGATTCATATTCCTAGTTATTGCAAACTAGAAAAGTGATTGATCCATTTAAGTCTTGTTTAACTCGGCAGAAATCAGTGAAAAAAAAAAATCGTAACTTAGAGAAGTCTTGAGTTGAACATGTATGGCATCCCATCACACTGAAATACATGCCAAGAAAGCTTACTCGGGAAAGTTTTTACTAAATTCACAACATTGATTTGTTTTAAAACTGGAAAATCTGGGATAAAAAATTGATAATGCAATTTAATGTATTACTAAATGGAAAATTAAATTACTGACCGATAATTCAAAGAAGAAACCTGATGTGCTGCTGGCATACTATAAATAACCCTAAATCAAATTCCTGGTTAACCAACCCAGACCCGTAAACCACGGCTCAATCAACACTTGCGGTCAGCTTAACCCATCCTGAACAAACTACTCAGACAACTCGACCTTCAAAAGACCTCTTCCTCACCTCCAATATCCTCCCCCATATTACAACTCTTCAACCCTACCCCCTCAGTCGCAGCACTACATTTCACACCATCCTCTCTTCCTGCCCTCGTCCTGCAATTCCCACCTCTACAAGCCTTTGGAATACATTGGCCCAGCCTAGAGATATTTTTGTGGTCTCCCTACAGCCCCGTACTCTGAAAATACCCTACTTCTGCAATGCCTTCAAATATAGGCTGTCTCTCCTTCTGCGGTCGCATCTCGAGCCAATGCAATATCTACCCTGGTTGACCTCACTTGGAATTCTATTCCTGCTCAACCCAACCCCCTCCCTTAATACTCGTACAGTAACGGTTTCAATTTCCCCAGGAAACTTGCATGTCTCTAACACGGATTGGTTAGGCAAGACCTGCTCACCTGCGTTTGTGATGCACTATAAAAACAAATTGCACTATTCCTCCCAAAGGCCGCCGTAATTTAAATGTTATTGCCAGGATTACTTTTCTGTAGACGTGACCTTACCCATAAAGTCTATATATCGGTGTAGGATCTTGCCATGTCCGACTATATCGACCTCCTCCCCGTCATGTCAGAATATGGCGTTTGGCCACCCTGCAAAGCAGTCACTTCACCGCCCGATCCCCTCTTATGAGCCCAACCTGTTCATGACAGTTCACTTTGCTCTGCACAATACCCTACAAGTGCCAAAAGGGGTGACCCACATAATATATTTTATAGGAGTTTCCCTGCCTACAAATTTGAATCTGAAATGGCGGCTCTTGGATACAGTCAAACACGCCGTCAAGGTTTATCTTCCTACTCCAACACTATTCAGCGCTCTACTCTTCTCCCCTCAACCCAAACACTCTCTCAATCTTACACAGTACCTCTTCCTCCTACTCGTCACCTTCCCACGTCTGCCTCTATCTCCCAACAAATCCATTTTCCATTATAAAACCAGACACCCCATCTTCACCTACCCCATACACACCTACACCTACAACTACATTTTCTTCTCAATTACCTACCCACTCTTCATATAAAAGATCCTCCATTTCACAAACATCCTCACCCAACTCCCTTCTTGATACCCTTGAGAACTTCCGAAACTTTCTAAGGATGGCCCAAAAAAACGGTCTTCTCTCAACCATCCTGTAATATAGGGGTCGGCAACTCTTGAGCATAGTGTGCCAGTTTATAATTAATGCCTTCTTATCCATAACCTTTCGTGCCAGTTTGTAATTAATACCTTCTTATCCATAACCTTTCGTGCCAGTTTATAATTGCCTTCTTATCCATAACCTTTCGTGCCAGTTTTGTTTCGGCACTGTATACCCAAATGTATTTTCCTGCAGATACCCTACCACGCTCTGCCATTATGTCCACACCAGAGAACCCCCGTTTTCACGTCTTCCAGCCTTGGATTATTCCCCTTACTTCAAGACTTTCCTTTATGCTCGATAGCAAACCTTCTGGTCAAGTCTTGTCACCAATAGATTACATAAAATAAAACCAATAAAGCCTTACGCTCTCCTACCTTATGTCACGATCTGACCCGCCCCTATGTTCCCTGTGTAATGTTTCCCCTTCAGTCCCGCACATTCGGTTGTCCTGTCCACGTTTTACCGCGTCCCGCACCTCTGCCTTTCCTCACCTATGTTCCTTACACCGACCTCCCAACCTGTCAGACATCCTGATGGAATCCCAAGCTTTCTGCATTGAAAACCTGTTCTCCTTCCTCAGACATACGTATTCTTCACTTTATCGAATCCCCTCTTATCTATTCTTATCTCAAACCAATTACTCTCCCTCTCCACCTCTACCCATCTTTACACCCCTTACAACACCATCCTCTTATGGTACAACTGTTGACGTATAACACCTAATCATTAACTCACTCCCATCTTCACCCCTTTCGATATATGTAGTGCCATATGACCTCTGATGTCAAGCACATTTATTTCGCTTCTTACCATTAACTTAACTTAGGTGAGGTCAGACTGGAAGCACGCTGACGAGTTTCTCTCTCTCAGTCTCTCAGTCTCTCACACACTCTCACTCTCACTCTACCTATTCCACCGCTGTCCTTCGCTCCGCTCCTCTCCCATCTTCTCAAGACGCCTCAGCATCTCCCCCAGAATCTCTTCCCTCTAACCCGAACCATCCTGCCTCTACTCCCTTTACCCCCTGTCAAAGTCCTTTCAAAGTCCTTTTTCCAGTCTAAATCCAGATACTCCGGTCTCTATAACTTTCCGGATCAAAAAAGTGGACGTGTTCGTCATGAACTGAAGCGTCAATAATTAGATCTGATACTAAGGTCAAGAAATCAACAAACAATAATAAAGATTAGAGGGTGTTTGTTAGCCAGACCTTACAGATGCAAATGTCATCTTCACTCTTTTCTGCTCTTAGGCCGTATTATTAGATTCAAATATCTAGCTCCATGGCAGTCACATGTCACAACGGCGAATATGATCTCCCTCATCTCACTTTTTTAGTCGTGTTTTTGACGCCCAAGGTGTAATGTAGCATAATTAAGTATCAGAATTGATTAATAAATCTTTGGCGCATAATCTGAATGAAATGAAAAAAAGAAAACTTTAGGTCTAAAAGCATAACAGTCGCCCCCTCACCCAACCGTTTCCCTTCCTCTTCTTTTTTTTCGTTTTTCCTCTTCTTTTCTTTTCTTTTCGTTTCCCTTCTTTTCTTTTCGTTTCCCTTTTTTCTTTCTTTTTCGTTTCCCTTCTTCTTTTCTCTTCCTTTCGTTTCTTTTTTTTTTTTTCTTTTTTCTTTTTTTTCTTTCCGTTGTCCTTCCTCTTCTTTATTCCTACGACTCACGGCGCAAAAAGGATCTTCCTGAGGCGTAACCAGCTGCTTTGTCTTGACACCGGGACAAGGACCAACAGGTACCGTCTGTTTGCGTATACTCCACCTCAACCTAATTACATACACCCTTTAAATACCATCCTACTACTACATAACCGCTAGCCAACTCCTAGCCAACAACCCATCCCCATCTCTATCCTTTCCGATACTATACCTCCTATAGTGCTACATGGTCTCCAATGTTCTAATTTCACCTCTAACCATTAACTTGATTTGTGGACGTATAACTAACAATGCATACCTTACCTATATGGATATCCAGCTGTCATTACATAAATTGTACTGCAGTTTTTAGTAACTGTGAGTACCATATTTGGACCGTAGATGTTTGGTTTTAAAAGACTAGATTAAGATTAGATTGCAACTATTCCTTTGACACCTCAGAACATATCCACCACATTAGCGAGATATTTCTAACAGTTTTAATATAAACCTTGACATAAATCCTTAAATGAAATTGTTGCAAATTCAGGGATCACTCTAAATTCAGTGAAGTGCAATAACTGTGTTCCAGCGGCACATCACGGACGGAAGTCACAAGTTCGTCGCCTTCAGAACCACGTGTTACCCATCACTAAAAGATGAATCCACTTCGCATATTTAAACAGAATTTTTAAGTTCATTTAATATTTAAGTTCATCTTCCGTGGCCGACCTCCGACCGGGATTCTTCCTTTTTCCTTTTTTTTTATCATATTTGGAACTGTCCTTGCATTCTATTTTCTCCCTTTTCACTTTTTTAAAATGCCTGTTGCGAGCGGTTTCGCCCATATCCCCTCACCGTAGGCCAATTCTCGGACAAATATTAGACTAAAATCTGCGACTGTCTCAAAGTGGGGAAGGCTAGATCAGTAGCAACCCGAGGAGGTGTCATGGCGTCTGTTTTGATGATTGTTCAATGGAAATATAACCATTAAAATAATTATTTTCCATCCTTTTTGAAAATTGAATAGACCAAAATGATATATATACATATATATGTATATATATATGTATATATGTATGTATGTATAAATGTGTGTATACATATATATACACATTTATGTATATATATATATATATATATATATATATATTATATATATATATACACACACATACATACATACATATACATATATATATACATATATATATATATATATATATATATATATATATATATATATATATATATATATATATATATATATGTATGTATGTGTGCTTATGTGTGTGTATGTGTGTGTATGTGTGTGTAAGTGTAGATAGATTCATACATACGTAGAGAGAGAGAGAGAGAGATAGATGTATGTATTCATTCATGTATGTATATATGTGTGTATATGTATAGTAAAGACCTGAGACTGATTGCGTGAACCGCTTCAAGGAGTGAAGCGTTTTCGGAAACAGTACTTATCCTTATACACAGATA
>NW_020868969.1:276855-287946 GCF_003789085.1 Penaeus vannamei
AATCATACAGCCCGTAATGTTTATATTTTATATATTCTTTAGATAAATATCACATCAAGTAAATCATAGGAATAAATATATATTAAAAATGGAATCGTATGTGGGAAATTGAAAAAAACTCGAAAAGATACACCAATGAAAATAAATAGTAAGATGACACCACACACCTGACCTGCCATCGAGTTCGGCATGTGTTACTGAATCTAGCTCCGCCACGTTTGAGGTAGAAACAAGAAGTACGTCTCCCGGTCGCCTCTCAGAATACACGATAATTTCGAATTAACTAAATTATAAAAAATACAATTATTAATATGTAGATCTAGAAACAGTATGACTTTCGTCGCTGACGAGAAATGAATCGACGAAATTAAAATAAACATATACATATTGATATCATCAGCTATTGTGGCCCCATCGGTCGAATTCCATCAAGACATTCAGCGACCGTAAAAAATTTGTATTATGTTTTACATTCAGTTCTGATGGTTGGGGCTTTCTTGGTAGATTAAGAGACGGAGAAGTAAGATTTTCTGGCCCCTACGTAATTGGGGTAAGATATTGACGTATATGGAACAGCCAATCTTCTCATTGAAATTACTATGAAAATGATCTGGCTGATGTACTGATAAATAAAAAAAAAAAAAAAAAAAAAAAAAACAAAAAAAAAAAAAAAAAAAAAAAAAAAAAAAAAAAAGAAAAAAAAAAAAAATACAAAAAAATAAAAAAAAAAAAAAAAAAAAAAAAAAAAAAAAAATAAAAAAAAAAAAAAAAAAAAAAAAAGAAAAAAAAATAAAAAAAAAAAAAAAAAAAAAAAAAATATAAAGAAAAAAAAAAAAAAAAAAAAAAAAATAAAAAAAAAAAAAAAAAAAAAAAAAGAAAAAAAAAAAAAAAAAAAAAAAAATATAAAAAAAAAAAAAAAAAAATAATAAAAAAAAAAAACAAAAAATAAAAAAAAAATATATTCCGGATTTCATCTCGTTTGATAAACCGTGCAATTCCATAGTTGTGCGGTGTAAGTCGTCATCATCGTTTGTCGTGTTCCACTTCTCACTCACCCCCGACCTTGCCTGTCCAGACCACAGCGCCCTAAAACTTAAATATCAGTTGTCACCAGTTCGGACTTCAGATATAGTGGAGATGCAATTAGACAAACCATATCAACTACAGTTAACCGCAACCTCATAATCATGGAAAACCGGCGTATGTATAGGATTAATACCATCATGTTCTCGCCTGTCAGGCAAGACAGATACGAAATTCTCCCCAGGATAAAGTCAAAAAATCAGAGAGGGCCCTTTGGGGCATTAGCCAGCTCCTGTGAAAGAATACTCGCAATTAAGAGGATTGTAAAATTAGTTCTCTGCGTGACTACTTGGCGTTATACATACCCTGCCAGCTTCGTGTAAAATGCAATCACGGCATTTTCTCTAAAAAATGTTGAAATAAAGTGTGATCGCTTTAGATGAAATATCAGAAAGCCATGACGCTCACCTAAATGACTGAACCACTCCCTTAGTTTTCGCGCCAAATACATGCATCGAAAGTAGACAAACAACCAAATAAAATCAATGAACAAAAATAAGTGAAAATACTAAGAATAATAACGCAAAAGTAGGGTGTCGGATATATATGAAAAAATTAAGTGGAAAAACTTCCCCGTGGAGATCCGTTCTAATCGAATGAGTGAGTACCCTGCTCTCCCCTTGGTGTGATAACGTGAGGCTGCCCTCACTTTACGGTTACATCGGCTGCGTCTGGCGTCTACACCACGGGAAGATGAACCAGGTTTATGAGCACACGTCTGTCCCTGATCATCCTTCTACTGAATGCTTGTTTTTTTATTAATAAGGTATCTGCTGGAGTCGTATCACGTGATGGGCTCATATCGTCGGTGTCGCCGGTCCGAGTATCGGCGGGCCGATATCTGCTTCGTATAAGTGGGTGGCGAGCCCCCGTTAGTATGAGCCCACATCCTGGCCCGTGCCTTTCCGAGTCGTTGACCGATTAGCACTTTCGGTGGCTCTCAGCCTAAACAGCTGTGGTTCTGAAATGAGGATGACTTCGCACGATCCGTCCCAGGACTAGTCATTCTACGGCCGTCAAGTCTACTCTCGCCGTGAAGTCTGTGCCGCGCCTGGTGAACACAGTTATCTGCACTTCAAACTGTAATTTAAACTCTCACCGTATCGTGATCTCCTCATTTGATACATCTTTTTGCCAACTCACATTCATTTCATTTTTTGGGCATTTATTGTTCAAAGTTCATTATGTAAACTATCCTGGTTTTAGAGTTATGAACGATCATCTCGCGCTTAATATGCAAATGCTCTCAGATACTAACAGGCGCGTTTTAAGTGATCTTATTTGTTGCATTTGCAGGATGCGCTGACAACCACGTAGCTATCTTTAAGTATGTGTCGGTTCAAAGTAGGTGTGTTCTAATTAGTGTTGACAATAACTTTTTTTATTCTAATCTAGTTTGTAATCTTTAGCTTCTTGTTCCATTTTGTTCTTGCAAAACCAGGGATAATTAAATTCAAAGTACTAGTACATACGTCACGGGTTCCCCAGACTTCTTGAAAGAAGTATTTTTACTTGAGCATTTGGAGTGGTGGTACTCACGTTCCGATAACTTTCCTGGTTACCTGATAAAACAAATATCATAATTATCTTTTTCATATTATCGATGTTCTAGCAAATCTATTGGTAAATGCCGTCGTTGGCGTAAATGACAGCTATGAGACTATTTCCATATAGGCATGTGATTTTAGAGGTATAGATGCCATTGTTTAGAGTATACGATGCCACAAGTAGACGTAACCTGTAGTAGCGTGATGATCTTAGGAATCGTTGCTGATGAGCAAATGTTGTGAAGACACGCCTAGGAGGACTTACTGATTGTGCGGGGTGGTGAATAGCGATGGCCGTTGTTTGTTCGTCAGCTTGTTTGTGTGTTGATGTGAGAAGGTATGCGATGGATCCGGCCTAGTAGACGATAGAGCATGGTGAAGTGGTTGGGCTTAGGAGTTAGGCTACTGTGGGTGTGAACTGCGGTACTGTGACACGTAGTATGTTAGGATGGCGATGTGTGTAGTTTATGTGTTGAAAGGAATGTTTGCTGTGGTGTGTGTGGTGCGTGCGTGATCGTGTGTGTGTGCACCTTCATGGATTATATGTATGTAGATTGTTACCGGTTGGTTTATGGAGTTGTGTGGTTTTTTTTTCAAGGTGTGGGAATAACGTGGGAAATCAGACGAGAATCTATGCTAATCCGCACGCACACAAGACGGTACCTGTTGAATTGCGCTTGTGCCGACTGCAGAAGTTTCAGAAAAAAAGCAGCTGTGGTGCGCCTCAGAAGGACCCTTGTCTTTTTGCGCCGGTAGGTTCGCACGAACTCATCCACGCATGCGCACGCGTGTCCACACCCAAACAGAATCGAGAGAAACAACCAGTTTGGACAGAAACCACAAGGTCTCAACAATGATTTTATTTCTTTAAAAGATTTTTCCCTTCTCTTGCTCTTCCCTCTTTCGTTGTGTTGCAGACATCGATTTCATGTGGCTTGTTTTGCAGCTTTCTCTCTCTCTCTCTCTCTCTCTTTCTTTGGTCTTTCATTTTTCGCGGATTTATTTCTGCTCTCCTCGAAGACTCCTTTCGACGACATCGTACACGTAAGCGGGAACCTGTACTACGTCATTTCCGGCGCGCACAACGACCTGCGAGGGAGAAACGGGGTCAAGCAAGGTCAACTAGACACTCGAACACCAACAAAATACCAACAGATGACATATCTAATCTTATTATAGACAACACACAAGGAGAAAGGAAAATTGACCTACCACATCCTCCTGGGGGCGTGGCTCCAGGTTAGTGACGTCATCGAAGGGCTGAGCCAATAGCAGGCCTTCGTCCTCAGTCTCTCGGGGGGCCCTGAACTGAGCATCCCAGGCGTTTGGTAGGGCCCTGGCGAAGGAAATTTAAAAAATGTAAGAAAAGATATTTCGAATCTAAGATGTGATAAAGAAGGGAGACAAATAGATAATGGTAAATGGGGAAAGGAGTAAACAGAATGACCCATGGACGAGGCATATACACGTTTATATATATAAATATTACGTTTAGTGAGGAAATTATATAAAACTACGAGAGTATGGAAGGAAATGGAGAAAGAGAAAAAAATAGTATTAACATGAAAAAGAGAAGTATACCCAAAGAATAAAAAAGGAAGAACAAAAGAGAATAAGAATTTAAAAACATCTAAGAATAATAATGAAAAAGAATCAAACTCTAATAGACATAAGTTTTTAGAAAAAGAAAAAACAAATGACAAACTGGATTTTCTTTTTCTTTTTCTTTTTTTGGCTCAAAGCAAGCAGACAAATTAATAAAACGAACACAAATCATTATATGAAAAAACCGACTCACAAAGATAAAAAAAAGGAAAATCAACCAAATGAACAACCACAGAACAACACCAAATGAACAAAAGAGCAAGAACGAACACAAATCATTATATGAAAAAAACGACAAACTCTCAAAGATAAAAAAAGGAAAATCAACCAAATGAACAACCACAGAACAACACCAAATGAACAAAAGAACAAAAAATCTGCCTCACCTGATAGACGACCTCTTCTCAGTGAACATTCTCTTCGCAATGATGCCACGACACACGGGTGCGAACACGAATTTCCTGTGGGCGGAGCGAACACGTTAGAACAAGTTGAGATTTGTTGTTAAAAAAATGTATATTTATTTATTCATTTATGTATGCATATACACATTCGTATATGTGTGTGTATATATATATACATATTTATGTATATGTACATATATATGTGTGTGTGTAAATATATGTGTATATATATGTATATATATATATACATATATACACATATACACATATATACATGTACATATGTATATAAATATATAAATATATATGTGTGTGTGAGTATGTGTGTGCGTAGTAAGAAATAAAGTATTGCATTATTCTTTTTATAAAAAAAATCTCAACACACAGACAAAGTCGTACACACACACACACACACACACACACACAAAGACACACACACACACACACACACACACACACATATGACACACCACACACACACGCAAAGCTCTGTCAGCCATGCATGCGGGAGAATGCGATTAGCTAATGACGTCATCAATGATCCCTTGATATCGGTAAGATGATAAAGATGTATAACTCCGGGTCAGGAACAGTTCCTAAGACTTATACACACACACACACATGTATATATAATATATATATATATATATATATATATATATATATATATATATATATATATATATATATATATATATATATATATATATATATATATATATGTGTGTGTGTGTGTGTGTGTGTGTGTGTGTGTGTGTGTGTGTGTGTGTGTGTGTGATATAAATGTATATATATATATATATATATATATATATATTATGTATATATATTATATATATATATATATATATATTTATATATATATGTACATATTCATATATATGTATGTATACCTATAACTCCACAGTATTTTTTTTTACTAAGGAAATGAGTTAAAAATTAATTTCGATGTTTTTTGGATACGCTTGAGCCGCAGTTCCCACCCGACCGTTTCCAGCACGCGGTCCACGTGAAAAAACTCCATCGTGCTTTCGTCTCACTCGCACGTTACCATTTAAAAGCAGCGAAAATACTAACTAGGCTTTAATCACACAGACAAATGGCCGGGTTTGTTTAGAATTGTGCCAGGCTCGACCCAATGAATTTTCATAAATACAGATACATAAATAAAGGTATATCTGTCTATATATCTGATAGATATACATTTAACTTATTTGCCCGGTTGATATGCATGTATAGACTGATAAATATGCATACATTTCTTTA
Source organism: Penaeus vannamei (assembly GCF_003789085.1). NCBI lineage: Eukaryota > Metazoa > Arthropoda > Malacostraca > Decapoda > Penaeidae > Penaeus > Penaeus vannamei. Next base: position 282,761 of record NW_020868969.1, read on the forward strand.
TTTAGGCATAAGTATACGAATATTCTTTGGGTCGGGCCTCGCACAATTCTAACCTAACCTAAGGGTTGCATTGTGGTATCACTGAAGGCGGATCTTTAGCTCTACACTTGTTGCTTTTATTTTAGGAAAATTGTGATACCCAGTTTGATAGTGTAAGCGATCTAAAGAATTTTCGAAAAGGATCAGAAGGAAGTAATATTTGCTGAAAATTCGATATTGCGTTTATTTTTAGGAAAGGACGGTCTTAGCAGCTCATTTCAGACTCTAATTCGCTCCCTTTTTTATTCTGATCAACCCAATCCTAATAAAAAATATATGTTTACAGATATACAATATTTTTTATCATTTTACATAACTTTATATTTTTTTCTTCTCAAATAATGGCGAATCGAAGGGAAACTGGTGCTGAGTTTCCAGTTTTTCCTTTTCTCTCTCTAAAAAAATCGAAAAATCACAAAGAAAAACAACCAATTATCTTTTTTTCAAAACAAAATGCACCCTCACAAGACAATCATAATAATAATAAAATGCATGAATAGCAAAATAAAAGGGATTAAATTCCCCGAAACTTCAACTCATGACAATAACTGACAAATCCCCCACTAATTCGGGCTCGTGTTTCGAACAACACCTACTCAAACTCCTCCCGAAATAATAAGAAAAACGAACGAAACACAACGACCACCCACTCCAATTTTGATCCCCCCTAAGCAATATCAAAAGACCTGTGTACACGCCAAAGTATGTACACACGTCCATATGTACACACACTCGGAACAATTAGGGCGTGTACATATGCAAAGGGATGTGCGTCTATGTGTACACGGGGAGACAGCCACTCGTGCACATAATCCAAGGCAATAACTAGTTGTGGGTTTGGACTTATTACAGAAGGGCGGTTCAATGGGGGAAAGCGGCCATTATCTGACGACCTTCCGCGGTGACGAAGGGGAGGCGGCGGGCATTTGCGCGGGAAAATGTTAATCGTTTGGAAATTCGTACTTGAGCGTCTCTCTCTCTCTCTCTCTCTCTCTCTCTCTCTCTCTCTCTTCTCTCTCTCTCTCTCTCTCTCTCTCCTCTCTCTCTCTCTCTCTCTCTCTCTCTCTCTCTCTCTCTCTCTCTCTCTCTCTCTCTCTCTCTCTCTCTCTCTCTCTCTCTCCTCTCTCTTTTCTTTTTATTTCTAGTTGATTCTTGTTTTTTTTATTTATTGTTATTTTATTATCATTTATTATCTATTTTTATCATTATTCGGGAAAATATTAATTGTTTGGGAATTCGTGCTTGAGTGTTTTTTTTTCTAATGATTCTTAATATATTTTATTATTATTTATCATTATTTGATTATTTTATTTTGATTTTTGATTTTCTAATGATTCTTAATATATATTATTATCTATTATTATTATTTGATTATTATTTATTATCTCTTGTTTTTTTTATAATTATTCGGGAAAATGTCATTTTTTAAAAATTCGTGCTTGAGTTTTTTTTTTCTTTTCTTTCTTTGGTTGACTCTTAATATTTTTATTTCATCTATTAATATATTTATTTTATTTATTATCTATTGTTTTTTTTAAGATTATTATTCGGGAAATGTTAATTGTTTGGAAATTCGTACTTGAGTTTTTTTTTCTTTTCTTTTATTTTTTCTAATTGATTCTTAATGTATTTTATTGTTATTTATTATCTATTGTTTTTTATTAATATTCGGGAAACGTTAATTGTTTTGAAATTCACACTTGCGTTTTTTTTCCTTCTTTTTCTTTTCTTTTTTCCTAATTAATTCTTAGTGTTTTTTTTTTTTTTGTAATTGATTCTTAATGCATTATATTATTATTATTTATTATCTATTTTTTATTATTATTTGTCGCGTGTATTTGTTAGTTTGGTTAGTTTTGTGATGTTTATTTATTTATTTATTTTGTATGGTGGAAATGTTCTAATTACTTACTCGTTTTGTTTGTTTGATTATGTGTTATTTATTTAATCGCTTACACATTTTTATTCAATTATTTTCCATATCTGTATTCATCCGGGTTATTCACTTGCCTGTCTATCATTTATTTGCTGATTTCTCTCTCTCTCTCTCTCTCTCTCTCTCTCTCTCTCTCTCTCTCTCTCTCTCTCTCTCTCTCTCTCTCTCTCTTCTCTCTCTCTCTCTCTCTCTCTCTCTTCTCTCCTCTCTCTCTCTCTCTCTCTCTCTCTCCCTCTGTCTCTCTCTCTCTCCCTCCCCTCCCTCCCTCCCTCCCCACTCTCTCTCTCTCTCTCTCTCTCTTCCCCCCCTCCCCCTCTATCCACCGCATCCTAATTACATCCAAGCATTTATCTCATCTAATTAAGCCAGGAAGACAGATCAAAAGCAAGGAAGAAGCGAAACACCGAAAGACAAGTAAAAAAAAAAAAAAAAAAAAAAAAAAAAAAAAAAAAAAAAAAAATCCACCCCCCAAAAAAGTCAGCCTCCTCCCCCCCCCCCCAAAAAAAAAAAATATATATATATATATAACCACCCGTCACCCTCACCAAAGTCAAGGGATCATCTCAAGCAATCCACACACAAAAAAGAGAAAGAAAAAAAAAAAAAAAAAAAGAGGAAGGAAAAAAAAAGTTGGGGAAAAAAGTTGGAAGAAAAAAGTTGGGGAAAAAAAGTTGGGGAAAAAAAGTTGGGGAAAAAAAGGACTCACTTAATATCAAACAGCGGAGGGCGGGATCCATGTGATGAGGGCCGACGAGGGTGAAATTTTCCCCTCTTGCTCAAACGATGAGGTTGGCGGAGGGTGGGGGTGAGGAGGGGAGTGAGGGTGAGGAGGGGATGAGGGTGAGGTGGTGGGGGGATGGGGGAGGGGGTAGATGGGGGAAAGGGGAGGGATGGGGGGGAGGGTGAGGGTGGGGATGAGGGTGAGGTGGTGGATGGGGGGGATGAGGGGGAGGGGGAGGGATGGGGGATGAGGGTGAGGAGGGGATGAGGGTGAGTGGTGGATGGGGGGATGAGGGGGAGGGATGGGGGGATGAGGAGAGGGGGATGGGGGGGGGAGGGATGGGGGGATTGGAGGGGGAGGGGGATGGGGGGGGGAAGGGTGGAGGGGGGGGGGGGGGAGGGGGGAGGGATAGGGGGATGAGGGGGGGGATGAAGGGGGAAAGGGGGAGGGATGGGGGGATGAGGAGATGAGGGGTGGGGGGAAAGTGGGGGAGAAGGGGGGATGGGGAGGAGGGATGGGGGGATGAGGGGAGGGTGGGAAAGGGGGTGAGGTGGTGGATGGGGGGATGAGGGGGAGGGTGGGAGGGGGTGAGGTGGATGGGATGAGGGTGAGGAGGATGGGGGGAGGGGAGGGTGGGGGGGAGAAAAGGGTGAACGTGAGGAAAAAGGGTGAATTAGAGTGAAGGCTGGGGAAAATAGGATAAATGAGGGTGAAGGTTCAGGGAGAAAGGGTGAATTAGGGTGAGCGTGGAGGGAAAAGGGTGAATAAGGGTGAGGGTTAGGGCAAAAAGGGTAAATAAGAGTGAGGGTAAGGGTAAATGTGGGTGAAGAATGGGAGAAGGGTGAATTAGGGTGAATTAAGTGAACACTGAAAAAAAAGAGAGTGAATGAGAGTGACACTTGGAGAAAAAACAGCGAATAATAAGGAAAATAAGGGTGAGTTTTTAATCTAGAGTGAGAGGGAAGGATGAGGATAAGGACGGACCAAAAAAGTGTGAGTGATTATGAGAACCGCTTCGTTAATTTAGGGTGGAAAGCGAAGGGAGAAAGGGATCGATAAATAAGGATGTAGGAAATAAGAGTGAATAGGGGTGAGAGTTAAGATAGAAGGAAGAAAAAAAGAGTGAGTGGCTGAGCGTGAGAGGAAAAAGAGAGTGAAGATGGTTCGTTAGGTTAGGGTTGGAAAATTAGGGTGAGGGAGAGGGTGAGAAAGAGAAGAGAGAGAGAGAGAGGAGAGAGAGGAGAGAGAGAGAGGAGAGAAAGAGAGAGAGAGAGAGAGAAGAGAGAGAGAGAGACAAAGAGAGAAGAGAGGAGGAAGGGAAGGGGAAGGGAGGGAGGGAGAGAGAGAGAGAAGAGAGAGGGGCGAGGGAGAGGGAGGGGCGGGAGGGGAGGGGGAGGAGAGAGAGGAGAGAGGAGAGAGAGAGGGAGGGAGGGAGGGAGAGAGAAGAGAGAGAGGATGATAGATAGATAGTAGATGATTAAGAAATATATAGATAGATAGATAAATAGGGTGAGAGAGAGAGAGAGAGAGAGAGAAGAGGAGAGAGAGAGAGAGAGAGAGAGAGAGGAGAACGAGAGAGAGAGAGAGAGAGAGAGAGAGAGAGAGAGAAGAGAGAGATAGCGACAGACAGAGAGGACAGACAGGGACAGACAGACAAGACATGCCAGACAGACAGAGAATGAGAAAAAGAGAGAGAGAAAGAGAGAGAGGCCAATAAAACAAAAAGAAACAAGAAAAAATACCAAAATAAAACAAAACTGAGGGAGCGAAAGGACCAAGAGTATAAAAAGGTAAAAAAAAAAATATTGATAAACAAAAAAGTACAATGTCATCATCACATGTTTGCTCTTTCTCGCCCTCTATTGCTTCCATTTATTCTAATCTCTCTTCCTCTCCCCTCTTCGGTGCGGCTCCATTCTTCACCTTTCTCTCTTCCTTATATTTAGTATCCCTTTCTCTCAGTTATTCACGTTTATTCCTCCGCCATTTCGTTCTTTTCATTTTAGTTTTGTTCTTTCGGCGCTCTTTTTTGGTAAAAGTTGCTTTCCTTTTTTATCCTAATATATCAATCTTTTTTCATATTCTCTTTTATGTCTCTGTCTGCGGTTTTATTTCTACTGTCTCTCTTGCACTCTTTGAAAGACCTATACTGGTAATGCCTTAACACAGTGTGCTCGGTAGGAACTATCTTCCCCTGATTGTCTCTTGTTCCTCTGTCTCTGGATTTCCTTCCTGTGTGCGTTTGCTTGTCGTCGTCTTTCCCTTCTCTTCCCTTTTCTCTCTCCCTATCTTTCTTTTCTCATCTTATTCTCTTTCTTGTTTGTTTTGATTTTTTTCAGTTGTCTTGGCATAATTATTTTCAATGTCATGAACTGTCTGTGCTGTCCCGTCAACCTGCCTGTCTGATCTTTTTCTCCTCTCTGACTCTCGTCGGTCTCCTCTTAGCTCTCGGGGTCTCTCATCCATCTCTCTCTCCTCTCCTCCTCTGGG
>NW_020868970.1:4020-6520 GCF_003789085.1 Penaeus vannamei
TTATGGAATATAAAAGAAAATCAATTACAGTTATTGTGACGCTGATGATGATCAAAGAAACAAATTTTTTGGCAATTATAAGATTGTGATGATCTAAACATCATCCGTTTGGCATAATTATGCTGATGATAAGAGTGAGAAAATAATGATAGCAAAATGATAATGAAAGTGATAGGAAACCCAATAACTGCATGAGTAATAATCATAATTATCCCACTGACATCAGGCTGCAATCAAAGCACAAAGGAAGCTGACGACAACACCCTTTCAAGCACTCACTCGTGCCGACGCAGATCACGCCGGCGCAGTTGTACGTCAGGCAGTTCCCGAACATTTCGTAGTAAGGAATTGGCACGTTTGTCCAACCCCGTACGTCCGCGTACGGGTAATCAATCTTGTACAGCACCTTGAAGGTGCAAGCTGAAATAGCATGAATGCGATATATATATATATATATATATATATATATATATATATAATATATATATATATATATATATATATATATATATATATATATATGTGTGTGTGTGTGTGTGTGTGTGTGTGTGTGTGTGTGTGTGTGTGTGTGTGTGTGTGTGTGTGTGTGTATATATATATATATATATATATATATATATATATATATATATATATATATATATATATATATATATATATATATATATATAAGTATGTGGAAAGGTATGAATGAGAACGAATATCTTCACAATACAAGTGAAGATATTCGTTCTCATTCATACCTTTCCACATTTGTCAACATGAGTACGGTTCATATATAAGTATATATATGTATGTATGTATATATATGTATATGTATGTGTGTGTACATACATACATGCATATATATATATATATATATATATATATATATATATATACACACACACACACACACACACACACACACACACACACACACGCACACACCCATATATATATATATATATATATATATATATATATATATATATATATATATATTATATATATTATAATATTATATATATATATATATATATATATATATATATATATATATATATATATATATATATATATATATATATAATATATATATGCATACATATATATTATATATATATATATCCATACATATATATGTATACATATACATATATACATACACATATTCATCTACCTGTTTATCTTTCTATGTAGATATTGAAAAATATACATTTACAAATAGATTCAAACGCAATGGGTCTTATAGAATGCTTGAGCTTCATGAAACCGTTGGAATCCGTAAAATCTTCGCTCTAGGCCTGACCTCCGAATTGCAAAAGCAAATACAAAAATGCATAGAGCAAGTGCCGGGCCAGCAGAGTCGCCATTCCATCTAGTGGCACTCCTTTCAAAACGCGGGAGAATTCAAATATCTTTGTTATAAAAGGTTAAAATACAATATTCTCAAATGGCCATAATATAACAGCGATTGCTCTACTTCATTTTTGAAAGCCTTTGCATGGATCCGTTTGTTAACAGTGGTGAGACAGACTGCTAACTGACAATAGTATGATACGATGTCTGAAATAGATCCATGTCACCCGACCTTTTCCAGCCGCTGTCTGGTCCATGAGCCATTGGAATCTCGTGCACGCATGGAGAACAAGCGCGTTGTCTAATTTCTCCCAGATGGGTTGCTCAATGCGGACGCAGGCGCTGTCTGGCGGGCAGGGGGTGCTGGCACAAGGGTCCTGGGAACAAGAAATTACACAGGCTCTATTTTGGCGAATCTCTCAGCCCAAATGGAGTGCTTAATACAGAAACTAATTAGTCTCTAGTCGCTGCAGCAATTCGGTGTTCGTAGCTAATATCCAAACATCTGAATCCTATGATGTATCACTATTGTCATTTAATTGATTTTTTAAAGCCACATTACAGAAACAGTGTATATAGATGCCTAATAGTAAAAGAGTTGAAGAAATAAGCGAACGTAGAATACATGTGTACAAAGAGAAAGAGATAATTAAGATGTACAAAATCCTGTCTACGACACACCTAAATTTAGGAATTAATAACACAGCACAACGTTCATATACTTACTCTAATATCCATTTGAACATAATATTTCCAGCCACTTGCTGTTACCATCTGTCCAGTTGAGAAAACAGTGAACGCTGTGTTGAGCAACTGGCACTCACGGGTTTCAGCTGTAGGGTTGCAAAATTTATATCTCGATACGTAAGATACACTTGCAGGGCGACTAATAGTAGTATAACACAAATATGATTAAAAAAGTATGAGAGAAAGAAGTTAAGGGAACCAAGTGAATCAGGGTGGGGTAATGTTGCATGTTATTTGTAAGACACATGAATAGCTTGTATGCTAAGAATGGTGCATGGAAAAAGGCTTTTAAGAATCAGTGGTAGAGGGGTTTTAAGCGTACTTCTTTGTAAGTGAGCTGTGTGTATTTATGTCTTTCTTCCTATCATTGTCAGTGTGACTGAGTGATTATATACATTTTGTGTAGTCTACA
>NW_020868970.1:45957-53457 GCF_003789085.1 Penaeus vannamei
AAAAATATAATCATGTATAGACGAAAAATATAATCACGTATAGACGAAAAATATAATCATGTCTAGACGAAAATATATATAATCATGTATAACGATGTATAGACGAAAAAATATAATCATGTATAGACGAAAAATATAATCATGTATAGACGAAAATATAATCATGTATAGACGAAAAAATATAATCATGTATAGACGAAAAATATAATCATGTATAGACGAAAAATATAATCATGTATAGACGTAAAAATATAATCATGTATAGACGAAAAATATAATCATGTATAGACGAAAAATATAATCATGTATAGACGAAAAATATAATCATGTATAGACGAAAAATATAATCATGTATAGACGAAAAAATATAATCATATAGACGAAAATATAATCATGTATAACGAAAAACTAATCATGTATAGACGAAAATATAATCATGTATGATCTAGACGAAAAATTATAATCATTGTATAGACGAAAATATAATCAAAGACATTCACGTATAGACGAAAAAATATATAATCATGTATAGACGAAAAATTATAATCATGTATAGACGAAAAATATAATCATGTATAGACGAAAAATATAATCATGTATAGACGATGTAAAGACGAAAAAATATAAGTATAGACGAAAAAATATAATCATGTTATAGACGTGTATAGACGAAAAATATAATCATGTATAGACATGTATAGACGAAAATATAATCATGTATAGAAAATATAATATAGACGAAAAATATAATCATGTATAGACGAAAAATATAATCATGTATAGACGAAAATATAATCATGTATAGACGAAAATATAATCATGTATAGACGAAAAATATAATCATGTATAGACGAAAAATATAATCATGTATAGACGAATAATCATGTATAGACGAAAAAATAATCATGTATAGACGAAAAATATAATCATGTATAGACGAAAAAATATAATCATGTATAGACGAAAAATATAATCATGTATAGACGAAAAAAATATAATCGTGTATAGACGAAAAAATTATAATCATGTATAGACGAAAAATATAATCATGTATAGACGAAAAATATAATCATGTATAGACGAAAAATATAATCATGTATAGACGAAAAAAATATTAATCAATAGACGAAAATATAATCATGTATAGACGAAAAATATAATCATGTATAGACGAAAAATATAATCATGTATAGACGAAAAATATAATCATGTATAGACGAAAAATATAATCATGTATAGACGAAAAATATATAATCACGTATAGACGAAAAATATAATCATGTATAGACGATAATTATAGACGAAAATATAATCATGTATAGAAGATCATGTATAGACGAAAATATAATCATGTATAGACGAAAAAATATAATCATGTATAGACGAAAAATATAATCATGTATAGACGAAAAATATAATCATGTATAGACGAAAAATATAATCACGTATAGACGAAAAATATAATCATGTATAGACGAAAAATATAATCATGTATAGACGAAAATATTAATCATGTATAGACGAAAAAATAATCATGTATAGACGAAAAAATATAATCATGTATAGACGAAAAATATAATCATGTATAGACGAAAAATATAATCATGTATAGACGAAAATAATAATCATGTATAGGAAAATTATAATCATGTATAGACGAAAAATATAATCATGTATAGACGAAAAATATAATCATGTATAGTCAAATATAATTCATGTATAGACGAAAAATATAATCATGTATAGACGAAAAATATATAATCATGATAGACGAAAAATTATAATCATGTATAGACGAAAATATAATCATGTATAGACGAAAATATAATCATGTATAGACATAATCATGTATAGACGAAAATATAATCATATATAGACGAAAAATATTAATCATGTATAGACGAAAAATATAATCATGTATAGACGAAAAAATATAATCATGTATTATAACCATGACGAAAAAAATATAATCATGTATAGACGAAAAAATAAATCATGTATAGACGAAAAATATAATCATGTATAGACGAAAAAATATAATCATGTATGACAAAAATATAATCATGTATAGACGAAAAATATTAACGAAAAAATATAATTCATATTATAGACGAAAAATATAATCATATATAGACGAAAAATATAATCATGTATAGACGAAAAATATAATCATGTATAGACGAAAAAATATAACCATGTATAACACGAAAATATATATGTATAGACGAAAATATAATCATGTATAGACGAAAAATAATCAATAGACGAAAAATATAATCATGTATAGACGAAAGCATGTATATAAAGCATTATCGAGAACGAAAATAATCTATAATCATGTAGAATAAATATCATATATATACATCAAATATAATCATGTATAGACGAAATGTATATAATCATGTATATAATCATTCGATAATCATTACACAAGCCTCTCCTCCATTGATCGATCTAGAAAGGAGCCTTCGTTTCAAATCGTAGCGAAAATTGAATGAACAACATAATACAACTGAAACATTATTTACACCAAGCCGTCAGTGAAAAAGCTTAAGCTCGACTATGAGATTCAGTGTAACTTACCCAGAATGCTACTAAGTGAAGAAAAAAGAAATTTAAAGCAAGCTCGATTTTAGAGACATTTAATAGTTGGTTCTAAATTTATCTTCTATTGATATTTTTATGTTTCTTTTTGGTGTTTTAGGAGTGGTGATGGAGGATTTTTTTTATATGAGTGATACATGCACTTTTTAGTTTCGTGTTTTCTCTCTCTCTTTCTCTCTCTCCCGTCTGTTAGTCTCTGTTTCTTTTCCTCCTTCTCTCTCGCTCTTTTCCTCTGTTTGTTTTCTCTCTGTCTCTGTCTCTCTGTCTTCTCTCTCTCTTGTTCTGTCCTTCTTCTCTTCTCTCTCTCTCTCTCTCTCTCTCTCTCTCTTCTCTCTCTCTCTCTCTCTCTCTCTCTCTCTCTCTCTCTCTCTCTCTCTCTTTCTCTCTCTTTCTCTTGTTTATTAATAATTTCTTCCCATTTTGTTATTTCTTTAAGCTTTGAGTGACTTTTTTTATGCTCGAAGCACTTTCAAAGAGTTTGAACAAAATCCTTAGCTGATGACTCTCACTGTTATACGAAATAGCAATACAAATAGCCAATAAACTTTACAGAGTTGCTCTCGGAATTTTAGATGTAGCAGCAAATAAGGCTATTATGTTCAACACTTCAATTAGGGGATTTACTCCACAGTAAAAGAGGAAGACATAAAAGCTCGGAAATTCTCAAAGAAACGAATTCTTTACATTTTACTGTGTTTTATTGTTATGGGATATTTCACAGTGTTTTACTGACATTGGATCTTTGTAAATAAAATTTGCTGCTCCTTATGCTTGACAAGTATAGTTTAGCGAATAGGGTAAACTTTGCAACAAGTGATTATTTATGAGCATGTTTCCCTGCAACTGATTTTACGAAAAAAATATGAAATAAAGTCTTTAATTTCAAATTGCTATGATGACCAAGGACAAATACGTATGATAGGTAGTTTTTCCTTACTTTCGCATAGATAATATTAAAACATAATAAAATGAAAATAGAAGACACACACACGCACACACACACACATAGACACACACACACACACACACACACACACGCATATACATACACACACACACACACACACACACATGCACGCACATACACACACACACAGACACACACACACACACACACACACACACACACACACACACACACACACACACACACACACACACACACACACACACACACACACACACACGCATATACATACACAAACACACATATGCAGATCTCCCCAATTCGGTATTTACCGGAATTTCCACCTATTTCAAGTTATAGTTATGGGTATATTTACCCTGACTCCTATTAAAGATCTTGCTTACTGTAGTATGATGTATTGCCTTATATACAGTTCGGAGCAAGGGCTACTGTATATAAAAAGAGAAAAATGATAATAAATGCAGACTGTTTCTTAATAAAAACAATTACCGGTAAGTGAAACGCGGCGGGGTTTTTCCGTAGAGTTTTTCAATCGGCCGTAAAAAAACTCGAACCTTTTGACGAACTCTTGTCTCTTACAAATAGTATAGAGAATGCTCCATCTGTTGCATCGCTTGCAGTGTGTCTGTTCAAATCATGTTTGTACACACGATATACCTCTATCTCTCTTTTATTTAGTGTTTGTTATTCCGATATTATAACTAGCAATACAAAGATTATTGCAATCAGTTTGATTTGGTCCTTCCACGGCTTACCCAAGGAATGCGATGAAAGAATACACAAGTTTCCTTTCAAGAATACAATAAATACACTGTGTTACGTAATCCTCTTATCCCTTTTAATTTATAAAAGGATATCAAGGACATGAATTGAAGTGAAGTCCCCTGCGCAGCGAGTCAATGAAGTGTACAATCACGTATTTTTACTTAAGGTTCCAAAGAGACATTTTACAGACTATTGCTCACGCTGAGATAGCACTGGCTTCGCTCTTTGTCAAGGGGGAACTAGTAAGGGTTAAAAAAATGAATAAGAATCTATAAGATATTCATATCTTATAAGGAGGAAAAACGATCAGAGGAAAAGAGTATTGGTTAGAGTAAGCATTCCTTCTGCCAATTTTTTTTTTTTTTTTTTTTTTTTTTGAAGAAGAAGTTAGGTGTATTTCTGCGTTTTTTTTTTTTAAGAAGTTATGTGTATTTCTGCGGATTTTTTTTTTTTTTTTTTTGAAGAAGAAGAAGAAGAAGTTAGGTGTATTTCTGCGGATTTTTTTTTTTTTTTTTTTTTTGAAGAAGTTAGGTGTATTTCTGCGGATTTTCTCTTTTTAATTTGAAGAAGTTAGGTATATATAAAATATACTTCTCATCTCAGTGATTTCCACAATGTCTAGAGAAGTGACCATACATTTTATCCTTCTGTGGAGATTCCATAAAACCCAATATGATTATATCCTGACTCAATACTCCTTTCCCCCTCCTGTAATTCACTCAGTCACTCTCCACCATTTTAGTCCCAAATAAAGTACTGTATCATACATTATTCGTCGAACATGACACGCCTCCCTTGTTGCTGATTGAAAATTAAAGAAAATGAAAAAGCGGGATTATGCATGATAGGGAGATTGTGAAGTATCATTCATTATATACGCGTTATGTGGGACGCAGAAGATTATGTCTTTGATTGTTGGAAGCTGATCTTAGTGATATTTCGTTCCTTATTCGATTCATGATAATAGTATTAGTAATAATGATAAAAGTAATAGTCATAATAATAACTTATTTTTATAATCATCACTACCATTATCAATATCATTATCTTCATTACTATGATCATTATTTTTATTACTTATCATTATCTTGATCATTATTTTCAAATACTTATATTATCATTATATTTTCGTTACTTATATTATCATTATCATTATCTTGATCATTTTTGTTATTATTACTATGATTATGATAATTATTATAGCCATAGTCAAGTTAGAATGATAATTACAACTTTGATCATATTTATCAAAATAACCATAATTATGATCATGACTACAATTCGATTACCATTCCAATCATCGTTATCGCCATAGTTAAGATTTATAATCATTATTATGATTATAATTGTAATTATAATCCAATTACATCTTTATAATTATAATCATAATTACAATCATCATAATTATAATCATAATCATAATTATAATCATAATCTTATCATCATTATTAATCATCATCATAATTATCATAATGATGATTTCAGAAACTACAGATACATCTTATAAATAAACGGCAAATGAACCACAACGTCACACACATCTTTTACAACCATTTAATTTTTAGTTTATGGAACAGAACTCTTTCGTCTTGCTCTCTCATGTACAATCATCTCTCGAAAATTTTCCCTTCGGTGAATTTCATCATTTTTCTTCCTCTTTTCCTATTATGCGCTTCGCCAAATGGAAAGATAAACCACCTATGAGCATCTTCTTCTTCCTTCAGTGGTCTTATCTCATAAGAAATTAATCTGGGTCGCTATGGCAACGTCGCATAACAGGAAGCATTTCGTTACCCGGCATACCTGTCCTTATGAGAGGATGTCAAGGGGTAGAGGAATTCACGATCAGATATAATTAATCAAGATTTCAGATGATCGTGTTCGCTGAATGCCGGCGGGGGTACTGGGGAGGAGCTAGGGGGGGGGAGGGGGGGAGGGAGGGTAGATCGAAATGGCAAGATATCTGAAGATTTATATGGTTATTCTTGTGTGTATTTTGTGATTTTTTTTTCGTTATTAGGAAATGTGAAAGCGACATGGAGATCCTCTGTGGTCTAGGATTCAAGCAGATAATAGGTAAAGGTTAATATTTTTTTCTATTTTTTTATGTCATTTCTAAGGAAATAATAACATATTTATAATACTTTATGAAACGGTATAAGGTGGCTAAAATAATCATATATATATGTATATATGTGTGTATGTGTGTGTGTTTGTACATACAAACATGCATACATATATTCACACACACACACACACACAAACACACACACACACACACACATATATATGTATATATATATGCAAGTATGTATGTATGTATGTATATAGTCTAATGCACATACACGCACATATATAAGCATATTCGAATATGCACAGAAAGTATTATACGATGTTGCTCACTCACCTTCAAACAATCCCCCCCCCCCAAAAAAAAAAAAAAAAAAAAGACATCTATCACCACTTGATCGAACATTACGAAACCTTTTTCCTTATGTGATGCATTTCATATCTCTTGCTTTTCTTTCAGCGCCCGGTCGTCGTGTTCAAAATAATCTTCTGATTAATTCGCTGACTTTTAGCTTTTCATTGTTTGAATATATATTATATCGGAGAGAATAGATTTAAGAAGAATTGTAACACATATTTTTTATTGTTTTTTTATTATTATTTATGTATTTTTATTATTTTTATTTATTCATTTTTTATTTTAATTTTATTTTATTTTTTTTTTTTTTTTTGAGTATCGGAGAGTATAGAATTATTGTAACACTGATATTTATTTTATTGTTTTTAACTCGTAGGAAATATATACCAGTGGATAATCACAGTTGATAATATTCGTTGGGTTATATTGGTATTACGTAATATACGTTGCCTCATAACCTGACTCCCTCATCTTCCTCACTTTATGAGCGGATGTGAAGAGCAGGAGGAGAAGAAGGAATCGTGGTCGTGTATTTTAGTAAAGATTTCAAGAAACATTTTTCACGTGATTGCCTGATATAAGACGCCAGCGGGTTCACTATTTGCCAAGGAGGAGGGATAGAGCGAACGAAGGAGGAAATGCTAGAAGGAAATTCATACGTTATTAGGGAGGGAGAAGACGGACAGGATGTCTTATGGTGAGATTTGTTTTTTTTTTTTTGTTTTTTTTTTCGTATTTCAGTATTCGAGACCGCTCTCTGCCCTTGAGAAATTAC
>NW_020868970.1:58457-66955 GCF_003789085.1 Penaeus vannamei
TTCTCATGTTCTTGCAGTTACTAAAGAACAAATAATGTTTTATCTTTGCATTTTGTGAAACGTAATATGATGTTGGAGTACATATTTCTTGCTCTGATAAAACGTTTCCGCCAAACGTTTTATCTCTGTATTAGTAAACGTATATCTTTAAATTCCCTTTTAAAAGATATTATACTAAAGCATTCTATTTCTCGATTATATAATTAACTTCACTTACCGCCGATCAATAGTTACATTAGCCTTGTTGAAGATATATTATCAGCTGATAGATTTTTCCTCGCGAATGAATGAATAAAATCTATGTTCATCTGCTTTAATTATGTTTCGTAGCCTGGCTGAGGCTCCTCGAAGCTAACGGGTGTTCATTCTACACGCAGGCAAGCAGTAGGTGATGATAAAGACAGTCATCATCATCATCATCATCATCATCATCATCACCATAACAATAATAATAATAATAATAATAATAATAATAATAATAATAATAATAATAGAGTTTATTAAGTAAAGATGTAGTTACAAAGGTAAAATTGTTACTTTGCAATTTATCATTTAAGTGTCTAATACAATAGGGCATAGTAGACATATGAAATCTGGATGTATGACACCGTATATGCATATTATGAATCTACAGTATGGGCTCTGCATCGACTTCCAAAATGGTGTTTTTCTTCTTCTTCTTCTTCTTCTTCTTCTTCTTCTTCTTCTTCTTCTTCTTCTTCTTCTTCTTCTTCTTCTTCTTTTCTTTTTCTTTTTCTTTTTCTTTTTCTTTTTCGTTTTCTTTTTCTTTTTCTTCTTCTTTCTTTCTTTCTTTCTTTTTAGAATCGCAAAAATCGAATTTACTGCCATGCATTCTCCTTCGTTCTCCTCACGGTGACCGAGACTTCATCTTACACACAGACTCAGAGAAACGAAGACGATTCAATAACTAAAGAGAGATGAAACAGACATTCTCTCCTCTTTCAGAAGCGAACGAGAGATATCTATTCGTTTGCTTACAACAGCGTTACATAATACAAAGAGATACGTAAGCAGGACATCTCCTCCTCCTCCTCCCTTTAGTCAGAGGATGTCAAGAACAGATGATGAAATTTGCGATTGTGTATTATTCAGGATTTCAAGAAACGCTTTCCAGGTGATTGCTTGCTACCGGGTCCGCTGTTTGCCGAGGAGGAACTGGGAAGAAACGAAGGAGGAGATAAACGTTTGGCCAAAAATTCATACTCCTTTTTGGGGGGAACTCGGAACGAAAGAGGGAAAATACGGTCTTTTTTTTTCTCTCTTAGTATTTTGGTATTCGGAATTTCGAATACCAGTATACTCGTTGTAAGCTGTTTACGTGTTGTTGTTGTTGTTGTTGTTGTGTTGTTGTTGTTGTTGTTGTTGTTGTTGTTGTTGTTGTTGTTGTTGTTGTTGCTGTTGTTATTGTTGTTGTTGTTGTTGTTGTTGTAATATTTGCTTTTTAGTTCATCATTCGTAATCATCCAATGTTAACGATATTTCTAACGGTTTAAAAGACCATTACCTTTAACCGTTTCACTTACACCAGTCAATGGATAGTTAAAAATTAACCAGATTCTACAAAAGTACTCTATTTTACGCGACGCACTTCTCCTTTCTCATCACCGGCTTTCAGTTAAAGTAGCTATGCTGAAAAGATACTGCAAAAATGGGAAAAACAGTCTGTCTGTCAGTGTGCATGAGTTGTCAGGAGTGAGCATGTGATATTAAGGAGCTGGATGCAAGGCTGATAATTTTGCAATTGAATTTCGTTGCAGATCTTCTATTCGGACAAGATTTAAGGGTAAAAGGTAAAGGAAAATTGACCATTGATTGGAATATGTATTCGTCTGTTTTAGGTATTTGAAATAGGGAATAAATTGGTGTTAGAAAAAAAAGGAAGCATGATTTTTTAAGGTTTAAGATGTTAATTCGAGATATGCATCACTCATACGCGCGCACACACACACACACACACACACACACACACACACACACACACACACACACACACACACACACACACACACACACACAAATATGTATGTATATCTATATATGTACATGTGTGTGTGTACTACAAATAATTTCGTTTACTTACACAATTCTTCGGGAAAGTAATGACTCCCTTTAAAGCATCTATAACATGATTCGAATAAATTAACATAATCCTAAGCAGAAATTACCTAAAACCCCTTTGGTAAATTACTCAATGGACACAAAATTACTTCTCAAAAGGCTTCTGTTAATGTACATTCTCTGACTTGTTCACGTTCTCCTCATCGCCGATTCAACAAAATTAAGTAGCGGTTTTGATGAGATTTATCACGAAGAGAAAGAGAATTTAGTCATAAGGTGGAAGAGAAGCAGCGAGTGAACGTAGTGAAGAAATCAGAAATAATTCAATGTCCTTTATTCGCTGATTCTTGGTTTTGGGAATGTTTTTTTTTTATTTTTTATTTATTTTTTTTTTAATACATTTTATACATTCCAATACAAATCGTTCAGTATCGGATTCGTGTTGGAGGCGAAGGGACTTTGGCTGTTGAATGGAATCTACTTGTCAGCTTTAATCATCTGTAAAGTGACAGGGTTCGCTAATTGCATAGAGATTTTTATTATCATTATCTTGGTACGATAATTGTAAATCAGATTCACATACTTACATAAGCACGAGCACAAGCATGCACACGCATACGCACGCGCACGCGCACACACACACACACACACACACGCACACACGCACACACACACACACACACACAACACACACACGCACACACACACACACACACACACACACACACACACACACACACACACACACACACACACGCACACACACACACACACACAACACATCCATACACACATATACATACACTACACTGTAAATATATTTACAACATAAATTGATAAAGAATGAACGTTTAGTTAAAGTAAAGTGATAAAGAGTGATAAACTTTGAAACAAATCAAAACGGAACGAAAATGACTGAAACGAGCGAACTATACACGCAACTACGCGTATGGCTGAGCCGCGTAGCAAAGAAGTGCTAAGACAATTTTTTAGTTAACTATTTATGAACGACAGATTTGGTGAACATTATTAACAATTTATACTAATTAATATATTAATATTTTAATGCTTGATTATTTTGTTTGAGTGAATGTCTGTGACGTAGCCGAGGTGACGTCGGAGAAGTGGCGCATTCCTCGGCCTCTTTCACTACCACCTTCACGCTGGTGTCACGAGTCACGGGTCCCGCCCAAAAGATTCGCCCTGCAACCACTTGTCTGCGGCAACCGCTTGGGGAGACAGTCGGGAATGACAGTGATACTTAAAGACATTAATAAAGAAAATATTAATCTTCGGTGTTTTATCTCCATTCCTGCTAAAATTGCTACCTACCATGCTTCATATAGTCGTCTCATCTAATTAAGAGCAAGAACCTTTAACATTTTGGCGCCCGAACAGGGACGACTGCGAGAGCAGGTGTAGCATATTTTAGCAAAATGGAGACCGAGAAGCTGCATCAAATTGGGAGAGATATCGGCTTAACGGGAACGGATCTTGCCCAGTTTATTAAAGAAGGAATTCAGTATGAGGGAGAAAGAAACTGCCGCTCGAGAGGAGAGAAAGGAAGAAAGAGCATGGAAGCAAGCAGAATTGAAAGCGCAAGAAGCAAAGGTGCAAGCAGAGGTGAGAAGAGAAGAGATTAAGCTCCGTCAAATGGAACTGAAGAAGGAATCTGGCGAAGATAAGTCGTCGGAGAGCGAGCACAATGTCAAGGTAAGGTACCCTAAATTACCTGTTTTTAATGAGAAGACAGATGACATTGATGCATATCTCCAAAGATTTGAGCGGTTTGCCACTAGTGCGGGCTGGCCGGAGGATATTTGGGCTATAAGCTTAGCATCGTTACTCCAGGGACGAGCATTAGATATCTACCATCAACTATCTCAGACTGATGCAGGGAATTACAGTGAATTGAAATCGGCTTTACTAAGAGGTTTGACTGTACTGCGGAAGGATTCAGAGTTAAGTTTAGAAGCTGTAGATTTTCTCGTGGTGAAACGGCCAAACAGTTAATTGCCAGGATGACAAAATTGTGTGAACGGTGGATAGAAATAGAAAACTGTAGCTCTAACTATAATTCATTGAAGACTTGATGATAAGGGAACAATTTATTTCCTCCTGTGATCGTAATCTAAAATTGTTTCTTAAGGAACGCTCACTGGCGACTCTGCAGGATCTTGAAGAGAGTGCAGATCGGTATATCGAGGCTCATGGTCATTTTACCCTTAGGACTCCCAACAAGCAACTGTGTCAAGTCAATCGTCGGCGCAGCAGTTCGGGCAGGTAAATGAGGGCAGTGACAGGAGCCCTCGTAAGGCACTATCTTCGCCTCTTCCTCAGGTAAAATGTTATATCTGTCAAAAGGGTGGACACAAGGCGTGGGATTGCTATTTCAGGCCCAATATAAATAAAAGCAAGGTTGCAAGCACGTCAGCGACGTCCGGACCGACGAGGAAAGAGGCCCGGCGGTAACATCACAGGGAGCGCCGAGCATCGCCGAGCACCCGCAAGACGACGCATCGGAAGTTGTACAGGTCGACCCGGTGGGGGTGATTGACGATCACGGATGGATTAAGGTAAATGGAAAGGGATTTCGGATGGCTTGTGGAGGATCAGGAAAAGATAGACATTCGAAGTTAATTACGAAACCGGGAGAAGTGGAAGGACATAAAGTGACGGTAATGGGACAATGGCTGCACTACCGTGTTGGTCAAGAGAAGCTTGGTACCCAATTGTAAGTTGACAGGTAAACACTGTGTTGTCAAGATGGCTAATTCGGATGTATTTTGTTATCCGGAAGCAGAAATTACGGTTAAGAGTCCTTTTTATACAGGAACGACTAAAGCTGTTTGTATACCTAATCCTATACATGACTTGGTAATTGGAAATGTACCAGGCGTAAGGTTAGGAGATAATAACGGAAAACACACGTGTGGTGTAAATAACACGTGACAGACAAACGAAGGAAAGAAAACAACCAGAACTAAGGTATTGGCAGTCTCTAACATGCTGAATATGACAATCAAGCGAGCACAGCAAGAAGACAAGACTTGGATGGAGTACGGAAGTATGCAGGGGAAGGTAAAGAATTTTTTCGTAGAAAGAAAAATGAATTTTCTATGTTTATATTAAAACGAGGAGTTCTTTACAGAAAGGTGAAAATCGGTGACTTGGAGAGAGAGCAACTCCTTGTTCCCTCCCAGTGTCGCTCCGCCGTACTCGACCTGGCTCATTCCAGCATCATGGGGGTCATCTGGCGACTGGGAAAACCAAAGATCGAGTGATGGAGAAGTTCTTTTGGCCCGGGATAACTAAAGACATTGAACGATATTGCAAATCGTGTGATGTGTGTCAGAGGACTGTTGACAAAGGTAAAGTACAAAGAGCAAAATTAGGGAAAATGCCAATAATTGGAGAGCCCTTTTCTCGTTTAGCTGTTGACATTGTCGGCCCGATTGAACCGCGGTCGTCTGACGGTTCGAGATACATCTTGACGGTCGTGGACTTCGCCACAAGATACCCGGAAGCTGTGGCACTGCAGAACATCGACACTGCATCCGTGGCGGAAGCTCTGGTAATATCTTCAGCCGAGTGGGCATTCCAAGGGAAGTGCTATCAGACCGGGGAACGCAATTTACCTCGGCAATGATGCAGGAAGTATATAGGTTGTTGTCTATACAGTCTATTACTACGACTCCTTATCACGCTATGTGTAATGGTTTGGTAG
Source organism: Penaeus vannamei (assembly GCF_003789085.1). Lineage (NCBI taxonomy): Eukaryota > Metazoa > Arthropoda > Malacostraca > Decapoda > Penaeidae > Penaeus > Penaeus vannamei. The sequence continues at coordinate 64,264 of NW_020868970.1, forward strand.
AAAAATTCAATGGTACACTGAAAAGGATGTTGAAAAGAATGTGTGTAGAACAGCCTAAAGAGTGGCATAGATATTTATCACCATTACTTTTTGCATATAGAGAAGTCCCACAGGCAAGCACAAAGTTCTCGCCATTTGAGCTTGTTTACGGCCACGCAGTGAGAGGCCCGATGACATTGTTACGAGAGCTGTTTGACGGCGAGGTGAAGGAACCCGAAACGAGGTCATCATACGAATACGTTATCAGTCTACGGAAAGGTTAGAAGACACTTGTCGTATGGCATTAAATGAACTAAAGAATGCACAGGAAGTTGCACAATATTACTATGACCGAAAAACTAAAGACAGGGTTATAGAATCGGGAGATTACGTATTACTACTGCTACCTACGAACTCGAATAAACTGCTGTTTCAGTGGAAAGGTCCTTTTAAGGTAATTGGAAGTCCGAATCGACTGAACAAGATAGTGGATGTGAACGGAACATTAAGGAAATACCACATAAATATGCTAAAAAGGTATGTACATAGGGAATCGGCTGACGCTTTTCCAGCAGCGGTTTGTGGTGGTGAACGACGAGGATAATGCGGAGGGAAGAGCGACGACAATTCCCAGTTATAACCAGCGCGAAACATGGAAAGATGTCTCGTTAGATTCGGACTTGCCAGCCGATCAACGAGACGACGCGAAAAGCATCCTGCAAGCGTTTGGCGATGTTCTCACCGATGTCCCAGGTAAAACAACCGAAATTGAATATAATATTGAATTAACAGTTCCTGAAACGATAAGAGTAAAACCGTATCCTTTACCCTAGACTGGAGGAAGAAGTGAAAAAGGAATTGCGTAGTATGCTTGAGATAGGGATAATTGAGCCTTCAGACTCTGAATATTCTACACCTATTTTAGTTGTACCTAAAAAAGATGGAAATCGGAGACTTTGCTTAGATTTCAGAAAGCTGAATAAAATTACAAAGTTCGATGCTGAACCTATGTGTGATACAGAAGCAATTTTTTGTAAGATTGGCGGAAGCAGGTACTTTTCTAAAATAGATTTGACGAAGGGATATTGGCAAATACCTCTTACGAAAGAATCTAGAAAATTTACAGCCTTTTCTACACCCGCAGGATTATTTCAATTCACCGTATTACCATTCGGTCTCGTCAATGCTCCAGCAGTTTTTAACAGGTTGATGAGACATTTATTTGGAAATATAGATGGTGTGGAAACCTTCCTCGATGACATCCTGATTCATTCGAAGACGTGGAAGCAACATTGCAGCATCTTGCAAAAGGTACTCGGGATATTACGGGAAACAAATCTAACGGCTCGACCAGTAAAGTGCGAAATAGGTAAGAGAAGTTTAGAATATTTAGGACATATGATTGGAGAAGGACATATAAAACCAACAAAGGAAAAGGTATCGGCTATTCTTAATGCCCCAGCTCCTACAACAAAGAAGGAAGTAAGGTCATTCATGGGGTTGTCAGGCTACTATCGTCGTTTTGTTCCAGACTATGCAACGATAGCAGCTCCGCTAAACGACTTGGTAAAGAAGAACGCACCGAACAGAGTGAAGTGGGAGGATAAACATGAAATGGCGTTTAACAAGCTGAAGCAAGTGTTGGTAAATAACCCTATATTAAAACTACCCGATGTTAATAAATCCTTTATCCTCAGAACTGATGCCTCGGATGTAGGATTGGGAGCTGTCTTGTTACAGGAAGATGCTGATGTGAAAATGCCCGTAGCATATGCAAGCAGGAAATTGTCGGACGCAGAAAAGAAATATTCAGTAGTCGAACGAGAGTGTTTGGCTGTCGTATGGGCTACGAAAAAGTTTTACAGATACTTGTACGGGCAGCAGTTTTATTTGGAAACCGACCATAGGCCTATTACGTACTTGGACAGTGCCAAGACGCTGAACGGTCGGCTGATGAGGTGGGCGATCGCTCTCCAGGAGTTCCGGATGATCTTCAGTTATATCAAAGGAAGTGAGAATGTGGGTGCCGATTTATCTCAGTAGAATTAATGCACATGACTCAAAAGAAAATTAGAATTTTCTTTTTTTTGAAGTGGGGAGGCATATTGTAAATATATTTACAACATAAATTGATAAAGAATGAACGTTTAGTTAAAGTAAAGTGATAAAGAGTGATAAACTTTGAAACAAATCAAAACGGAACGAAAATGACTGAAACGAGCGAACTATACACGCAACTACGCGTATGGCTGAGCCGCGTAGCAAAGAAGTGCTAAGACAATTTTTTTAGTTAACTATTTATGAACGACAGATTTGGTGAACATTATTAACAATTTATACTAATTAATATATTAATATTTTAATGCTTGATTATTTTGTTTGAGTGAATGTCTGTGACGTAGCCGAGGTGACGTCGGAGAAGTGGCGCATTCCTCGGCCCTTTTCACGCTACCACCTTCACGCTGGTGTCACGAGTCACGGGTCCCGCCCAAAAGATTCGCCCTGCAACCACTTGTCTGCGGCAACCGCTTGGGGAGACAGTCGGGAATGACAGTGATACTTAAAGACATTAATAAAGAAAATATTAATCTTCGGTGTTTTATCTCCATTCCTGCTAAAATTGCTACCTACCATGCTTCATATAGTCGTCTCATCTAATTAAGAGCAAGAACCTTTAACATATATATATATATATATATATATATATATATAT
>NW_020868970.1:95961-100961 GCF_003789085.1 Penaeus vannamei
TGTGTGTGGTATCGTGTGTGTGTGTGTTTTGTGTGTGTGCGTGTGTGTGTGTTACTATATATTCATCCACCCCGTTTTACTCGCACGGCCCGCGATCACGTCTAGGTATATAATAAATTATATATATATAATATTATAATATATATATATATATATATAANCCATTATCTCTTCATAAAATCCTATTCTCATATTTCGCCTTTCATTTAGCTTGATGTGAACCTTACTGACCTTACTGGAGACGACTGACGAACACAAGCAGCTTCCACTTACCTAAAAGGGAGAGAAAGACATGTTAAAATCAAAACAGTTTTGGGTGATTCTGATGCCAATTGACCAAGATGAAAATACCAGAAATTAATAAGTATATGAAGTGTATATATATACATGTGTGTATGTGAGTGTAAGTATATATATAAATATATATTTACATATATATATATATATATATATATATATTATATATATGTGTGTGTGTGTGTGTGTGTGTGTGTGTGTGGTGTGTGTTGTGTGTGTGTGTGTGTGTGTATGTATATATATACATACATTGTATAATATATATATATATATATATATATATATATATATATATATATATATATATACACATATTATGTGTGGTAGGTTTATATATATAAATGCGTAAATGTGTATAAATACATCCATCCATATATATATATATATATATATATATATATATATGTATGTATGTATGTATACACACATTTGTTTGTGTCTTTGTGTGTATATGTATATAGATATACATATAACTATATGTACATCTAAAAATCTATATTTGTATATATATTCCTATTCATCTATCTATCAATATATGTATATGTACATATATAAATACATATACCTATATATATATATATATATATATATATATATATATATATATATATATATATATATATATATATACATGAATATATATCAATGTGTGTCTAGGTACAGTATATATTGACATATCCACATATACATATGCAAACACACACACATACACACATACACATATATATGCGAGTGCGTGTGCGTATAAGTGTGTGTGTGTATGTGTGTATACATACATATATATTATGGATACATAAATGCACACACGCACGTAGAAACCTACACATATACACTCGTGCGTGCATAAATGGACTCATATATGTATATATGTATATGTGTATATATAATGTATATATAACGTATGTATATATGTAAATAATATATATGTATATACATATATAGTGTGTACATGTGTATGTGTATATATATCTGTATGTATGTACGTTTAAATATATATTATATATGTAAAACATGTTACTAATATTCATTTGGCTTATTTTAAGAAATGATTGGCAATCAAATTGTTTCCATTTGCAGAAATGACTCATAAAATCCTTAGAAGATTACTGAGTGATTCAGCAAACGGTTTTGCTTGTTTTTTTTTTTTTTTCATGCTCCTTAAAGGGGATATGTGAAGTAATTATCGTGCATTGTTTCTTCTTTGAATATTGTTCAATAATGTATGTTTAGCCTATTCATGCAAAAAAAAAAAAAAAAAAAAATCGAAAACCCTTTAGTATCCCCCAAAACCCATAGCAACGCCCTAGAAACGAAGATGCAAAACCCGGCGGTCTTCGGCAATCCCCGGTTGTGACGTCATTCCCAGAACCAGGGAGAATCTTGTTGAATAGCGTGATACACACAGTGCACCCGCGAGTCAAGGATATCATAGAATTGTCCAGTTTCAAGCTATTAAAGTTTGTAACAAAGGATGCCGCGGCGTTGTGTAGCAATTCATTGTTTCCATTCATGTCACCAGCTATTTGAATGGCCAAAAGACCGCGACAGAGCAAGGAAGTGGACACATTTTGTGCATGCCAAGCGGAGCAACTTTCAGCTTGTGCCAACCAGCGTACTTTGCCTGAAACACTTCGAGCCCGATTGCTTTGCGAACAGAATGGCTTACGACATGGGATTTGCAAAACGGTTGGCCATAAGTGCAAAACAAACTCTGAAAGAGCTTGGCGGCATAGCAAACATTCATTGCGAGGGTACGACACAGTACATGCAAGTGTGCATGTATTACTACACAGAGGTAGGGTAGGTACACCCCAAAAACCGCAACACAAATAAATACCGATGCCCCTCCACTCGCGAATGGATGTAGGCCTGCGCCACGGGTGCAGACAAGAGATAGCTCAGCCTGCAGAAATTTTGTACCATACAGAAGCGGGATCACACGTTCGACTATAAAAATTAATTTCGAAAATGACCATTTATTCAATCTCTTCGGGTCTCGACGCCACTCCATGTCTGGCTGGTTTGGCACAACTTCCACGACATCCGCAGCGTCGGGCTCGTGCATGTACGGTCCAACAACCATCAACCCTGTGTGTGTGTGTGTGTGTGTGTGCGTGTGTGTGCGTGTGTGTGAGTACACATACTCGGACACATGTGTTCGTACATCATTACACACTAATTGGGGTTGAAGGTCAGTGCTACAGTTTAAAATGAATTTCGCTAAATTTCAAGCTTTTGGGTCATAAAAGTAAAAAATGGACTTTTGTTATTTCGCTAATAAACTTATTGTTCCTAGCACTTGTACTCTATTTCATTTATCGTTTAATGAACGTCACCAATGCTGTATATAAGCTGAAAGGAGGCACTGCATTGTACCATATCCCAACAAAGTCGTTCTGTGTTCGGGTCCAAATCGAGCTGAGCTAAACATCATGAGGTGAAGTACACACGCATATTACTTGATGTTTTTTAGAGTAACTTCAGCTATGGTAGAGTTGGAGAATCGAAATTTAGTCGATTTGCGAGTAGGAGGTATAAAGTACAAACGAAGTTTTGTCTGAACCTTAAAAATTTTTTGTGATATTACTTTAGGGGGGTGTTTTTTGAATATTGCACATTTTTGGCTCCCTTCCCTCTGCGATAAACTAAGAATAAGCTAATATATTGTAGAATTAATGATGTGTGTCAGAATTAGTGAGATAATGTGCTTTCGTGATTAAGCGGCAGTGATACGAATGGCGCATTCTCAATTGCTGAAGAAAGTTAGAAAAAATAGTATTAAAAATGCCTATTATAAACATCAGTAAAAGTGAGGCCCGTGGCGATTCTCTCAGATCCAGGTCTTATATCAAGCAACCAAGTAACTTGAAGGATTTACAAGTATATCTATGGAAGTAACTCAAAAGTCATACAAACTGAAATTCTTCTTAACTGAGATCGTGCGTAGATTAAGGGGGTTATTATCGTATGAGTTATATATATATATATATATATTATATATATATATATATATATATATATATATATATATATACACATATACATGAAGTAGAGTAACTTGATGAAAATCATTTTGAAGCTATTCTGATAGGCACACACACATATGTATATACATTATGTGTGTGTATGAATATACATATATATATGTATACATAATATATATATGAATAATGTATACATCTATATAAACATATATATGTACATATACACACTTTTCATTTTAATTATTTTGTTCCCTTCATAAAATCTCTTCAGTGTGAGCGTAATGTTCCTGGTGGGCGTGGCAGCTGCGGTGGCGCAGGCTGGTCCCGTTGATCCCGAGGGAGAGGTTTCTCTCCCAGAAGCGAAGTAAGATATCTGACTAGTGTATATTTGAAGTCTTTATATTCATGTTTGTAGGTACAAAGATATAGTATATATATATATACTATATATATAATATATATATATATATATATATATGTAAACACGAATAGGTGTGTGTGAATGTATGTGTGTGTATGTAAAGAGAGAGTTACAGTGAGACTGAGAGACATCTATCATCCTTGCCATATGACTTGATAATTCACTTTGGAATGCCATAGAATGCCGAATGACACTTAACAAAAGAATGCCAACTCTTTCCAGGTTCGCTCTCTTCAATCAGACATCTGAGGTCAACATCGATCCCCAAGAACTCATTACGACTCTCCAAATCCTCCTCTGCGACGGGCCAGTGGACCTCCTGGAACTTGCCACAAGTCTGTTCAACGGTGGAGCCGACCCGGAGACCCTCTTGGAAATTGCCAATGGTCTGCTCGCCACTGGAATGCAGCCCGTGGATATTGCCCTATATCTGCTCTGTGGTGGATCCGAGCCAGCGGGTCCTCTGGACATTTTTACGAATGCTTTGCAAATGTTGGGTCTGATGCGCAACGGAACCAGGCTTTCCCCCAAGGAAGCCCCCGCCAGGACCTGAACTCCTGGGACTTCCACTGCAGACTAACAGGAGTTTCGGGAAAACTACAGAACAGCTGAAGACTACGGAGAGTGAGCTTCACTGCTTTGTGTAGTCTCCTGTAGCTGGGAAATATATAGTTCTGGATTTGCAACATCATATGTCTTGTTTCATTTTCTTTTTCTTTTTTCGTATATACCTCTAATGTTTAATGTAAATTAGACAGCCCGTAATAGAACAGACCATGCCATTTTCGTGAAATGAGATCTACCATATGAGTATTTTGCAATGACTGCTAGCCTTGATATCGCATCATTATAGTGATGACTATCGCTAGCAAAAACATCCCAGATTATGATGGGTACAACTACTAATGAATTTCTTTTATAATTAATTTCTAATAAGATAAATGCTAGTTCTCTTTTGAATGTTGATGTTGAAAGCGATGAAGCAAGCGGTGTTATTATAGGCTCCCCTTTGACCCTTGGTATGCAAATTCTATGATGATAACAGTAATTGCAATACTGATGATAAAAATAAGAATGGTGTTCTTAGTGACGATAGCATTACTAACAACAATAATAATGTTATTTACTGCAATGATGGTGACAATGATTTTCATACTGAAGATGATGATAATAATGAAAATAAGAATGATGATTATTATAATGATAACATTCATGATACTACTACTACTAATGATGAGGATGATTAACAAACTAACTAACCAATGCTACTAAAACATAAACTTGACGTAGGTAAGAAT
>NW_020868970.1:133461-135961 GCF_003789085.1 Penaeus vannamei
CGTAAAGATGGCTGGAAGAGAGAAAAGTAGATAAACTAAAATCATCTGAGGAAAAAAGTAAAAAAAATATATATACGCTTGTTTAAAATCTCCGGATCAGATTCAGGAGATATTGATTTAATTTTCTATCGGCGTGAATATTCGGATATACTTCCGTATGTACCAATGTGTGTGTGTGTGTGTGTGCATTGATACATACATTCAGGCATGTGCATATGTACAAGTAAATGTTTTTGCTTAATATTCATATGTATCTTCAGCTAATTAATATGACCTGTGATTGAGATTTTTTTAAATTCAAATTCGACAGACCTTCCAAATTTGTGTTGAGTTTTTTGAGGATTTTTGAAGTCTAATCAATAAAAGCATCACTTTAATTCGAATTGTACTTATTAAGACCTAACTTTCATCATACGATACCTTTCATCCATGCTATACCTTTAACCACTTATTAGACCATATTCCTCTTCCTTTTTAATATCTTTCTAACCGCATATTCATTTCCATCTTCTTTCGCTCTCCCGCTTTGTAAGTGTATTTTTTAAATTTAAATTGAATTTTTAATTACGTATCTAAAGACAACACTCGGTTTCTCCGATAATTTACGATTTTTTTTATGAGACACGTAAAATTATAATCTTGTAATAATGAATAATTAGGTGCGTTAATTGACAACATAAACACAAACTCAAAAAGATAATTGTTAAAACACGATGAATTACACGAAAGTCTCATTAAAAACTCAAAGACTATCTATAATATAGGCAATTAAAGGCATTTAAACTAATAAAAGAAATTACTGAATCGAAAAAAATGAAATTTAAGAGAAAAAACCGATTAAGTTGAGGAGCTTTGATATAAAATATACAGCCGGATGAACATATGAAAATGAATAATTCTAGACTGTCTACGAGTTAAAATGGCGGTTGGACATAAGTATGTATGAAATAAATACATATCCATCTATCTTCCTACCTATCTATCTCTCTTTATATATATATATATATATATATATATATAATATATATAATATATAATATATATATATTTATATTTATATACTCATTGTATGTTTACATATATCTATATCTACACACACACACACACACACACACACACACACACACACACACACACACACACACACACACACACACATATATATATATATATATATATATATATATATATTATATATATATATATATATATATATATATATATATATATATATATATATATATTATATATATATAATATATATATATACATATATATATATACTTGGGATGTATGATACAAGTAATTCTTCCCCCCAAAAAAAAAATAAATAAATAAAAAAATAAAATAATAATAAAATGAAATTAAAAAATAATAATGAAATAAATAAATGAATAAATAATATTGAGTATATACACCATAATGATGGTAACAATAACTATAATGGTAAAAATTATAATGATAATAGTAATAGTAATGATAATGATCATGATGATGATAATAATGATAACAATAAAGATGATGATCCTAATAATAATAAAGGACACTATAAAGATACTAATAATGACAATAATGATGATTTAAAACTAATAGCAATAATAATGATAGTGATAACATTAAAGAAAAATGATAATAATGATAATGATAATAATAACTATATTAGCAGTAGTAGTCACACCGGAAATAGCCAGAATAGCATCATCAACTGATAAAAATGATTAAATAAATAATAACAAATGATAACAAAACATATAACGGCAATGCAAGTAACAATGATAACAGCAATAGTATTCACAGTCATAATCACAATCCTAATGATAAAATTATGATAATAACGGTAATAATGACGATAATGATAATACTGATAATTATGAGGATAATGATATAATGATAAAGGTAATGATTATAATGATAACATTAATGATAATAATGGAAATGATAATAGTGATGACGATGATGATAGAAGTGATGATGATGACAATAGCAACAAAAACAACAACAACAACAACAATAATAATAACAATAATAACAATAATAATAAAAATAATACTAATGATAGCAATAATGATAACATAATAATAACAATGATAATAATAATAATTATTATAACGATGATAATAATCATAATGATGATGATGATAATAATAATAATAATAATAATAATAATAATAATAATAATAATAATAATAATAATAATAATAATAATAATAATAATAATAATAATAATAATAATAACAACAACAATAATGATGATAATCATAATAATCATAATAATGAACAGAAGTACCCAGAGCGCCCAATGGGTCACTGAGGCAATAAAAAATATTCACACTTGAAGAATTACATGGAATTTACCTCTATCTTGCTATGCTAATTATTACTCTTTTTTAAATCTTGGATCCGGATCAGCACTAAAATGGAGTTGGGCTAAGACACACCTCTTACAATAAATAAACATAAATGAATAATAATAATAAATAAATAAATAATATAATAATAT
>NW_020868970.1:145884-148384 GCF_003789085.1 Penaeus vannamei
AGTCCCAAAACTTCCTTTTCTGCTCATCTTGTCTTTCTTTTTTGCTTCTTTCTCTCACTCTCTGGGTCTTTTTATCTCTCTCTCTCTCTCTCTCTTTCTTTCCCTTCTCTCTCTCTCTCTCCTCCTCTCTCTCCTCACTCTCTCTTCTCTCTTCTGCTCTCTCTCTCTCTCTCTTCTTCTCTCTTCTCTTCTCTCTCTCTTTCTTTTTCTTTTTTTTGTGTATCTCTCTCACTGTTTGTCTATCTGTGTGCCAGTCTGTTTGTCTATTTATCTCTGTCTACTTTCTCTCTCTCTCTCTCCTCTCTCTCTCTCTCTCTCTCTCTCTCTCCTCTCTCTCCTCTCTCTCTCTCTTCCTCTCTCTCTCTCTCTCTCTCTCTCTCTCTCTCTCTCTCTCTCTCTCTCTCTCTTGTTTTTTCCTAGCCTGAAACTTTCACTTTTCCCCGTCTCTTCGTCAGATTAAGTCCACCCTATTGCTGAAGTTTGTTTCCAATAATATTAAAAGAGAAGACATCATCGCTGTAATATTTTATCTAGAGAATAAGCCAGATTAGGACAATTGACCCCTATAATGATGTTCGCCTTACAACAAAAAAATAACTTCTTTCTTTGTCACTTTCTTTCTTAGTTATTCGACATGTCTATCTTTCACTTTTCTCTATATTTCTCTATATCTGTTACTCTTTCTTTTCTCTCTATCTTTATCTATTTTTACATTCGTTTTTTTTTTTTTTTTGTCTGTTTCTTTCTTAGTTATTCGATATTTCTATCTTTCGGTTCTCTCTATATTTCTCTATATCTGTTACTCTTTCTTTCTCTCTATCTTTATCTATTTTTACATTCGCTTTTTTTGTCTCTTTCTTTCTTAGTTAGTCGATATTTCTATCTTTCACTTTTCTCTATATTTCTCTTTATCTGTTACTCTTGCTTTCTATCTTTATCTATTTTTACATTCGCTTTTTTGTCTCTTTCTTTTTTAGTTATTTCGACATTCTATCTTTCACATCTTCTCTATATTTCTCTATATCTGTTACTACTTTCTTTCTCTCTATTTCTTTATATTTTTTTCGCTTTTTTTGTCTCTTTCTTTCTTAGTTAGTCGATATTTCTATCTTTCACTTCTCTCTAATGTTTTCTCTATATCTGTTACTCTTTCTTTCTCTCTATCTTTATCTATTTTTACATTCGCTTTTTTTGTCTCTTTTCTTAGTTATTCGACATTTCTATCTTTCGGTTCTCTCTATATTTCTCTATATCTGTTACTCTTTCTTTCTCTCTATCTTTATCTATTTTTACATTCGCTTTTTTTGTCTCTTTCTTTCTTAGTTATTCGATATTTCTATCTTTCACTTCTCTATATATTTCTCTATATCTGTTACTCTTTCTTACTCTCTATCTTTATCTATTTTTACATTCGCTTTTTTGTCTCTTTCTTTCTTAGTTATTCGACATTTCTATCTTTCGGTTCTCTCTATATTTCTCTATATCTGTTACTCTTTCTTTCTCTCTATCTTTATCTATTTTTACATTCGCTTTTTTTTGTCTCTTTCTTTCTTAGTTATTCGACATTTCTATCTTTCGGTTCTCTCTATATTTCTCTATATCTGTTACTCTTTCTTTTCTCTCTATCTTTATCTATTTTTACATTCGCTTTTTTTTTCTCTTTCTTTCTTAGTTATTCGACATTTCTATCTTTCGGTTCTCTCTATATTTCTCTATATCTGTTACTCTTTCTTTCTCTCTATCTTTATCTATTTTTACATTCGCTTTTTTTGTCTCTCTTAGTTATTCGACATTTCTATCTTTCACTTTTCTCTATATTTCTCTATATCTGTTACTCTTTCTTTCTCTCTATCTTTATCTATTTTTACATTCGCTTTTTTTGTCTCTTTCTTTCTTAGTTATTCGACATTTCTATCTTTCGGTTCTCTCTATATTTCTCTATATCTGTTACTCTTTCTTTCTCTCTATCTTTATCTATTTTTACATTCGCTTTTTTTGTCTCTCTTAGTTATTCGACATTTCTATCTTTCACTTTTCTCTATATTTCTCTATATCTGTTACTCTCTCTATCTCTCTATCTATTTGTACATTCGATTTTTTTGTCTCTTTCATTCTTAGTTATTCGACATTTCTATCTTTCACTTTTCTCTATATTTCTCTATATCTGTTACTCTTTCATTCTCTCTATCTTTATCTATTTTTACATTCGCTTTTTTTTTGTCTCTTTCTGTCTTAGTTATTCGATATTTCTATCTTTCACTTCTCTCTATATTTCTCTGTATCTGTTACTCTTTCTTTCTCTCTGTCTTTATCTATTTTTGCATTCGCTTTTTTTGTCTCTTTCTTTCTTAGTTATTCGACATTTCTATCTTTCACTTCTCTATATATTTCTCTATATCTGTTACTCTTTCTTTCTCTCTATCTTTATCTATTTTTACATACGCTTTTTTTGTCTCTTTCTTTCTTAGTTATTCGACATTTCTATCTTTCATTTCTCTCT
>NW_020868970.1:158384-163384 GCF_003789085.1 Penaeus vannamei
ATTTCTACTTTGAATTCAGGAACTGAAATATGATCCTTGCCAGTTTTGTTGTTGCTTTCTAGATTTCAACATGTGTTGTTTATTGAAGTAATTGATATCCAGTAATAACTTCCATGATAAGTAATGTGTGTTATTTTCTTAAAATCTTTACCTGTGGATGTCTGCATCATGCATTTGAAGTTCTTTGTTTATTTAATGTTTACCTGTGGATGTCTGCATAATGCATTTGAATAATTGTGTTATTTTTGTGTTATATTTTTGTTGCTGTTTGCCTAAGGGATGGTGCAATGTGAGTCTTATTACATTCTTAGACTTGTGCAAGTGTTTGGTATTTCCCAATCGTGCTACATCTTTTACTGAATGATTTAAAAATGAAATAATATTCAATTATGTAAAAGCATGTGAAATAGATTAAAATTTATTAGGAAATGGAATTCACTGAATGTGAAGTGTGAATATGATGTAAGCAAATTACTGAATGAAGAGTGGTATATAGTATATCTTTAGATTAATCGTTAAATGAAGCAAAAATATATTTTGAGTGTCAATCTTAACAATATGTACATCTGTATGTATAAGTATCATCATCAAACACGCTAATATATCTCAAAATTAAATACATATCTAAATATATCCGTAAATAAATACACAGAATCATACATACACACATTCTAATGTATCTACATGTATCTCTGCAAATACCTTGCTAAATATCAGCCAATGCTCGCTTGAACGTTCTCTTTCCAGCGCCAGAACCTTACAAATTCACATGTGCGTGTGTCTGTGCGAGGCAGTGTGAGCGCTATCGTGTGGACGTCACTTCCCGACATGGGGGTATATTGGAGACTTCTCTTCGGCTCGGGATCGATGGAGAAATTAGTAATGAAGGGGAAAATGAGACTGGAACTGGAGAAAATACGAGGATAGACGAGGACAATAATTGGGAAGGAGAAGGAGGGAGGAGGGAGGAGGAAGGAGGGGAGGGGAGAGGACGAGAGAGTAGGGTGAAGGAGGTGGAGAGAAGGGGTGTGGAAGGAGGAGAGAGTGAGGGAGAAGGTAAGGAATGGAAGGGGAGAGAAAGTGAGGGAGATGAGATAGGAAGGGAGCGGGAGAGAGGAGGGAGGGAAAAACAGAGAGACAGGGAGGAAGGGAGGAGCAGAGAGAGAGAAAGTGAGACGGGAAGGAAGAGAAGGAAAGGGAAGGAGAGGAAGAGAGAGAAAGAAGAGAGAGAGAGAGAGAGAGAGAGAGAGAGAGAGAGAGAGAGAGAGAGAGAGAGAGAGAGAGAGAGAGAGAGAGAGAGAGAGAGAGAGAGAGAGAGAGAGAGAAGAGAGAAAGAGAGAGAGAGAGGAGAGAGAGAGAGAGAGAGAGAGAGACAGAGAAAGACAGAGAAAAAGAAATAGCGAGAGAGAAGAAAGAGGGGAGGAAGTAGGAGAACGAAAGACAAAGAAAAAAATAAGACAAATATCTTTTAGTGTGTACTAAAGATAATATAGGACATGAATTTATTGTCAAAAACTTACTGCAGTGATCAATTATGTAGCACCTTTTTTTCTTCTCCTTCTGTGCGTTACTTATATCTATTGTTACATTTTGAATCAAGAAAATCTAGATCCATATCAGATGAACCGGCTATATCAGCTTTATTAAAATTTCTTAGCCAGTTCTAACACGCTCATATTTTTCGATAAAAAAAAACTGTTTAATTAATATTCGAGGTATGTTCTGAACAGATAAACATTGAAGAACAGTTCAGAAACTACTGGTAAATTTGGAATTTGCATGACTTTGGCCTGGTACCGTGCAAGGGGAAAGGGGGAGGGGAGGGGGGGGCAATAGGTGGTGGTCCCTGACATAAAAAAAGGGGGGGGGGGTATCCATTCTGAGGAATAATTATTTTGAAATTGTATTCAAATCGAATAAAGTGTCTATTTCGTTTAATCTGCATTGACATATTCAGAAAATCTCCCTTTCTCAAAATATTTCTTAGACCTTATGCTTTAAGTCTTCGGGACAGAGATACATGTAGATACATTATTTATATATTTAGATATTTATGCAGAGATACGTGTAGATACATTAAAATGTGTATATATGATTCTGTGTATTCATTTACTGATATTTTTAGACATGTATTTAGTCAAGGAGTTGGCACCGGTCATCAACCAGTCATTTCATTGCATGCCATGGCGTATGTATTCGTGATTTGATGCCTGTTTCCCACAGACACCTCAACCAGAATGCCCCTGCTATGGCCCTTATCCCTAATCCGTTCCCAATCCAAATCCCAGTCTTTGATTCGTGATTCTGATGCGTTATACTCAAGGGAGGGCTGGATCAGTAGCAGAGGGGCGTCCCACAGGGCTATTTTGATGATTGTTCCATGAAAATATAACCATTAAGGTCATTATTTTCCATTGTTCCATGAAAATATAACCATTAAGTTCATTATTTTCCATCCTTTTTTGACAATTGAAAAGACCAAAATGATCGACCGTCTTCACAAAGCATCCGTAATTATTGTGACGTCATCAAAATAAACCTCCATGTGCATTTTTTTTCCCAAAAAATAGAAACAGATGCCATGACACCTCCTCGAGTTGCTACTGATTTAGCCTTCCCCGTTACGAATGCGTAGACCCTGTTATTGCTGGAACTTCGGGTCGAAAGTTTCGTGGGCTATACTCACTCCGAAACTTGCTTCATGGTGTACAATAATCATCAATTTTATGAAAGTCGTTCAACCCTTTGTTGAGCATGTTCAAGTTAAGTGTTATTATTTCTAATAAAAAAAAACAAACATCAAAAGTTAAGAGGAAACATAAACGATAACTTTCTGAAGTCTGTTATGAACGCTGAAACTTATTGGAATGTTTACAGTAATCTTTGCCCTCAAAGTTTGTGGCTTTATATGCAGCGCTAAATACTTGCAATTATTTCAAGTCAGCGGGCGGAGCATCGGCGTTGCCGGACGTACGAAAACCCATCGGATCAAAATATCGTACCGCTTGACCAAAACCAGCTGTCCCACACACGTCCCATGACACGACGGTTTCTTAACATTTATAAGAAATAAGATGATTATATGGTAATTGAGATTTGAACTGCTTATATCTGATGTCACATCATATCTGAGGACTAAGGATTATAACTTAATTGTCCTAAAAATAACTATTTTAATGAATTTTCATATGATACTTGATTGACTTCCACATTCCTACCATGCTATATCATTATTATTAATGCTATTATTCATATAGCGGTTATGTTTAACTGTATAGTAGAGCGGAGCGTGGACTTGAAATTGCTTGAAATTCTGCGGCAATTTTTTTCAAATAATTGCAAGACATTGCAGATAATAATGCTTCAGATAAAGCCTCTTTTCTTATAACTTCCGCCTGTTTAATTCCAATAAGTCATTTTCGTATATATATATATATATATATATATATATATATATATATATATATATATATATATATATATATAATATATATATATATGTATGTATATACATAGCGTAGAAAAAGGGGGGGCGGCGACCGGCCTCCAGTCTAGAATGGAGGGGGGCGGGTCCCAACTTCGCCCCCCCCCGACTCAACTTTCGAGGGCATTCCCGGTAAATAAAAAACAATACAAATTCCTTCGTCACCCAATTCTTGAGAACACTGACCCCCTGCAAGTGAGAAGCAGCTAAAACCGAGTCTGGTGTTAAAAATGATAGAGAGAGAGAGAGAAGCAGATAGAGAGACCGATAGAGAGAGAGAGCGAGCGAGAAGAAAGAAGGAGAAAGATAGATAGATAGAGAGAGCGAGCGAGAAGAAAGAGAGAGAGAAGGACGAGCGATAGACAGAGAGAGAGAGCGAGAAGAAAGAGAGAGAAAGAGGAGAAAGAGAGAGAGAGAGAGAGCGAGCGAGAAGAAAGAGAAAGAAAGAGGAAGAAAGATAGATAGAGAGATAGAGCGAGCGAGAAGAAAGAGAGAGAAAGAGGAAGAAAGATAGAAAGAGTGAGAGAGCGAGCGAAAAAGACAGAAAGATAGATAGACAGATAGAGAGAGATGATTGGATCAAAGAAAAGCAGGAGTAAAGATCGTCTTATCCATCAATCAGTGTCTTCATCAATCTGCCATCTCCCTTACCTTCTTATCCTCCTCCTTCTCTTCCTCCTTCGCCCTGTTACACCCTTCTCCTACGTAGCCACGCCCATCCCTCCCCCATAGGTCTGATAAGGACCTTGCTCTCTACAGCTCCTGTCGTGTGAATAATATAAAACTATAAATTGACCTTTTAGGAATTGATCTACGTGATAAAATGATACAATAATTTATCTTCACCTTTATCTCTCAGTGACAGTGAAAGGAAATTCCTTTATCCTAATACCGATCTACCCAATCACAAATGCTTGTGTAATAAAGAGGAGAACCTTTGTAATCTTTTATATATGTGTGGGGGGGGGCGTGTGTGTATGTGTGTGGGGGGGGGTGTGTGTGTGTGTATGTGTGTGTGTGTGTGTGTGTGTGTGTGTGTGTGTGTGTGTGTGTGTGTGTGTGTGTGTGTGTGTGTGTGTGTGTGTGTGTGTGTGTGTGTGCACTGTATATCACATACACTAATCCAAATATATTCAGAATATGAATATCTCCGTGCATATTCTGACGTGTCTCTAGAGTTAAATGGCAGACCAGTCCCAGCTGTTCATCAGAGCTCACAATCTGCGGTATAAGTGATATGAAACCTGAGACCGAACAAATCTAATCCATAAACACAATCACAATCAATTACCTCAATTAATACAGAGATTGAAAATGAAAAAAAAAGGTAAAAACGGGCATATATTTGTTTCTTCTATGTATCCATTGTTTATTTATTTCCTATTTAATGTAGATAGTAAACGTACCAATTTTTAATGAAAAAGTGAAACATGGAAAACAGACATATGGATAAAAAGCACTGTAATACTAGACATATAATTCCCATTACACGTAAAGATCTGGACGCAATTCTTAA
>NW_020868970.1:173384-183384 GCF_003789085.1 Penaeus vannamei
CTCTGCCATAAACTCGCTGATGTAGTGTCTGTCCTTTTAATAAACACGGACGGAGGACGGGGATTACGCGCGCGCGAGCGCGCGCACACACACACACAACACACACACACACGCACACACACACACACACACACACACACACACGCACACACACACACACACACACACACACACACACACACACACACGCACACACACACACACACACACACACACACACACACACACACACACACACACGCACGCACGCACATACACACACCTGGATACGTACATGCATGCACTCGCAAAGATACGTAAGGATGGGTGTACGTGCTTTAACGAAGGACATGTCTAGGTATACATGTACGTGTGTGCGTCTGTTCGCGTGGAGAGTTTTAGTTGTGTGTGTGTGTGTACGTGTGCGTGTGTGTGGGCATGCGTACGTGTGTGTGTGTGTGTGTGTGTGTGTGTGTGTGTGTGTGTGTGTGTGTGTGTGTGTGTGTGTGTGTGTGTGTGTGCTCGCGTGTGTGTGTATGTGTGTGTGTGTGTGTGCGTGTTGTGCGTGCAAGCGTGTGTATATGTGCGGTGTTCGTACGTGCGTGTGTGTGTATGTGCATGTACGTATCCGCTCGTACATCTGATTATCCCCCTTTTTACTCCCAGCCCAAGAGCGAAGAAAGGAGAAACGCGCACCCGATGATAATGCTCCATTTCTTTCCTCCTCTCTCTTATGTCCCGCATCTTTTTTTTTTTTTTCTTTCTTTCTTTTTCTTTTTTTCCTTTTTTTCTTTTTTGTACAGCACGTCGCCCCCGCCTGAAGGAGTTCTGTGTTTCGCACATAATTATCAACACAGCAGCTCGCCTCTTTTTAGTCGTGTCACTAACATAGCGCGTTGTTTTTTAGCGTAGGAGTTAGTTAACAAAGGCCACACGTACATACACACACACACACGTACATACACACACACACGTACACACTCGCACACACAGTGAAAGGCCAAACATACAGACGGTGCACATACGGCACACAATGCAGAGAGTTGTTTACAATGGAAGGGAATTAAAAGATAATAAAAATGAGAATTATCTCCAGCTAGAGGGTATGTTTATTACCCTTATCATCATATTCATTGCAACTATCAATTCTATCATGATACATTTATCTTCTACCTTATGTAAATTACCCTTATCATCATATTCATTGCAAGTATCAATTCTATCATGATACATTATTTTCTTCATTGTGTTTATTACCCTTATCATCATATTCATTGCAACGATCAATTCTATCATGATACATTATCTTTTTCATTGTGTTTATTACCCTTATCATCATATTCATTGCAACGATCAATTCTATCATGATACATTATCTTCTTGATTATGTTTATTATCCTTATCATCATATTGATTCTATCACGATATCAATTCTTTCATGATAATTGTGATCATTGTGATTCATAATTCTAATGTAATATTCAGGAGTCTTATAAACATAATACCGATGCTGATTTTAGGGATAACTGATGTAAAAATATTAAGAGGGATAAAATGAACAATAACAGAGAGTATTATATTGATTACAAGGATAAAGTTAATGTTATTGTCGATATATATAGCGTTATACTTCTATTATTACCATTCTTATCAACATCAGCACCACTATGAATAGCATAAACGCCGTTATTATAATTATCATTATAATCTTGATTATAGTTATCATCATTTTCATCCTCATTGTTATTCTCATTATTATCACTGCTATTATTATTATTTTTACTATCATTATTATCATTATCATTATCATTATCATTATCATTATTATCATTATCAATATTATTACCAATATTATTATTATCACTATTATTATTGTTATTATTATTATCATCATTATTATTATTATCATCATCATTGTTATTATCATTATTTTTCTATTATCATTATTATCATTATCATCATTATCATTATTATCATTATTATCATTATTATTATTATTATCATTAGTAGTATAGTAGTTAGTAGTATCAATATTATTGTTATCATTATTATTATCATTATTATAATTTTTGTTATTATTATGATTATTATTATTATGATTATTATTTTCTTATCACTATTATTATTATCATCATCATTATCATTATTATTACCATTATTGTTGTTCTTCTTATTATGATAATTATCAGTCGTTACTATTACTATTCGTTACTATCATTATTATCATTATTATTGCCATTGCAAGTCATTGCTGTTATTATTATCATTATTATTATTACTTTATGATTATTGCCATTGTTATTCATAACATTAATATTATATAATAATAATGATAAGTATTCTTCTTTTTATTCTCCTTATTATCATTATCATTATCATCATCATCATCATCATCATCATTATTATTATTATTATTATTGTTATTATCATTATTATCATTATTATTATGATTTTATTATTATCATTATTATTATTATTATTATTATTATTATCATTATTATTATCAATATTGTTATTATTATTTTTATCATCATTATTATTATTATTCATTATATATTATTATCATCATCATTATCATTATTACTATTATCATTATCACCATTATTATTGTTATTATTGTTATTATTCATATTATTATTATTATCATAACTGCTAATATTATTATCATTGTTATTAATGACATCAATATCATCATTATCATCATTTTCTATATCATCATTGTTATGATTATTATCACCAACATTATCATTGATATAATTGTTGTTGTTAATATTTAGTGTTTTTGTTCTTGTTCTTGCTACTATCAGTATTTCTAGTATCATTATCGTTATCACTATTATTATTATTATTATTATTATTATTATTATCATTATCATCATTATTATAATTATCATCATTATCAATATTTCTATTCTCATTATTTTTATTACTACTTTTATAATTACCCTTATTATTATCATTATTATTATCATTATCATTATTACTATTGTCATTATTATTAACATTATTTTCATCATTATCATTATCATTACCATTGTTATTATCACTATCATTGTAATCGTCATAATGTTTGTTATAATTATCATTACTATTATTATCATTATTATTACTATTGTTATCATTATCATTGTTATCACCATTATCATCTTTAATATTATTATCTTTATTATATCTTTGTTAACATTATATTCTTTATTATCATTTTATCATTCTATTATCATTATTGCTCATACCCCTATTACTATTAATTATATTATTATCAACATTGTCGTTTTATTATTACCATAATTATCATTATTTCCATTATCATTATTATCAATAATATTATTATCATTATCATCATCATCATGATTCCTATTATAGTCATTATCCTCATCATCATAATTTTCATTTGGCTATTGTTATTATTGTTCTTGTACTAGCACGCTATGTCTTTACCAAAGTATTTTTAGAAAGATTAATACAAGTAAACATACAATCATCAAAGGAACTATTTTATCGTAAAGAAAGTTTGTTTTCTTATCCTTTTCTTTTCGTTCAATGAAGAAAAAATAGAGGGTCAGACGGACAGAAAAAAAAATGTTAACAATGATATAATGATAATGATATTATTGATAATAATGGTGATATATTATTAATGATAATAATGGTGATGATTATATTAATGATAATAATGGTGATAACATTATTAATGATAAAAATGGTGATAACGATAATAATGATGATAAAAATAGTAATAATAAAATAAATGTATATAAAGATATACACTAAAAAATATATGCTTGACCAACCATAATGCTTAAGTATCTTTATCAAAATACGAAACCAGAAGCAGTAAAAATATAAAACATTGAATCCAAAACGTAATATATCAAAAGAAATATCCCGAAAAACAAAGAAAAAAAAAAATGACCCAGCGAAGCGTGGACAAGGAAGCGAAAGAAAAGGAGAAGGGGCGGGAGAGGAAGAGGGGAAGAGAGGAAGAGAGGAAAGAGGGGAGAGAGTAAGAGGGGAGGGGGGAGGGGGGGAGGGGGAGACATTACTGTAATTATCCCCGTTTGTATTGTACTGGACAAGCCAAGTGTGCAGCTGCCTGCTTTCACTTTATTTTGATGTATACATATATTCATGTGCGTGCATATATACATAACTCCATACGTAATTGTATATATATGTAAAATTTATATATGTGTGTGTGTGTGTGTGTGAGTGTGTGAGTGTAGTGTGTGTGTGTGTGTGTGTGTGTGTGTGTGTCTGTGTACGCGCGTGTGTGTGCGTGTGTATGTGTGTGTGTGTGTGTGTTTATGTGTGTCTGTGTACGTGTGTGTGTGTGTGTGTGTGTGAGTGTGTGTGCGAGTGTGAGTGCGTGTGTGTGTGTGTGTGTGTGTGTGTGTGTGTGTGTGTGTGTGTGTGTGTGTAAGGGTGTAGGGCTAGAAATTTCTGCGAGTACATATATGTTTTCGGATCGTAACTGCATAAATTTTCATTAATTCTGCATGGATTATGCCTCAGTCACGTGACATACTAGACGCGATCCATGTGTTATTTCGGTTTGCTTGCTTTAGCTTTGTTCATTCTGCCTCCTTTGGCTATTTATTATTATTATTATTATTATTATTATTATTAATTGATAGAAGGGCAAAAATGTTTTATTTGGTATATATTTCCCTATGAGGTTTTATATTTTTCTCTTACTCATTGTTCTAACTTCAGATAAAAACAAAAGAAGAACAAGATTAAAAAAAAATAATAAAACACTATAAAAAATAAGCCCAAGACACCAAGAAAAATACAAAATCTAGTACGAAGAAATTATGGCGTTATATTTCTCACACCTAATCACTGATTCGGCTTCGTTCTATTGGCTCCCCGAACGTAAATAGCGACGGTAGCCACGATAAAAAGCCACTAAGCCCGTACCCCTTGACTAACGTTTGGCCGAGGAGAGGAAAAACACGATCTTCGGGGATTTTCCGAAATGAGTAAAGGGGGAAGGGGGGTGGGGGAGGGGGTAGGGGTTGTTGGGGGTTGTTGGGAGGGGTGTAGGGGGGTGGAGCGTGGGATTGCACTGGGGATAAGCAGGCGTGTCTTACTATTATATTATATATATATATAATATATATATATATATATATATATAAGGTAATATAATATATCATTATATTTATATATATATTTTTATACATATATATTTAACAATATATATATATAATATAATAATATATAGTACATATATATTTACATTTATATATATATGTTATAATACATATGTATATTAGTAGTATCATATAATATTAAATTATTATGTAAATACTCACTATATAGATTTACCTTCATCACTATTATATATGTACATATATATTTGTATATACATATTTATATAGTATATATATATAGTATATAAACATTTACTGTATCATATATGTGATTATATATAATTTTTTTCATTGAGTACTTCTCTTCCTATTTATATATATTATATATTATATATATATACCAGGATATATGTCACGATAGTTTCACTCTTATATTATAATATATATCTCATGATCTTCATATCTCTATACCATATTATTATATATCTCTACTACTACTTTTATTAACATTAGATGATCTATCTCATTATATCCATATGTGCTACTTTCTATATACTATATATACTATACTCACTACACTTCTTATATTTTATATTTATCATTACATTATTTATATTCTTACCTATATTACTGTCTATATATAATTAATTATATATATATATACCTCTCCTCCTTAATATGTTATATACTTATTGTATGTATCGTATGTATCGTATATGTATATTCTCTATATCGTATACTTACTATCTATTACTTATACTTTCATCATTTCCTCCTCTTATACTGCTATTCTAACTATCAGTATTAATACTATATATGTCATGTATTACCCTATAATATATAATTATACTTATCTATTACATACTCTATTTACTATTATCATATTATAATATATGTATGTCATTTGTTAATATGCATACTCGCTATCATATATTCACTTATATCTTCTCTTACTATACCCTACTACTTATATTATACCTGCGTATATATAATTCTACTATATTAGTCATTACTATACTACTCTCTATATGGTATATACTATGTGTATATATACACACTATATATCATACCCTATATACTATATCTACTATCACCTATATATCCTAATATTATTACTACCTAATATTATTTATATCATCATGTCATGTCTGTACTAAGTATATATTATCTATCTTCTATTATATTATATATATTATACTTATATATATATATATATAACATATATAATATTATATATGTATACTCTATGTAATATATCATCTAACCCTATAATACTATTGCCCTAATACTTCTTTATATACTATACTATATATACTCCTCCTATACAACTATATATATCTATTATTATACATTACATTTATCATACTGTCTTACTATATTATTACTTACTATACTTATAATATTATATATACATATATATATATATTATATATATATATACTATATATCCTACATTACTATTATATACAATACCTCCATCATGTCACTTATTATATTTACTCTCTATATATACCTTACTATATATATTATACTCCAATACTCACATATATTATATTCTATTCATTATTACTACTCATTATATACATACATATACTCCTATACATACCTCATTACATCTATATATATATACTATACCTATATATTATTATATATATATTATATATATATATATATATTATAGTATATATATATATATCACTTATATTATTGTGTGCGTCTCCTTGCTTGCAGTTTTTTTTCCGTCTTAAGGTTCATGTGTGTAGTTGTGTGGCAATATTTCGTTCACCTCTAGAGCTATATTTATGAACACAAGCTATAAAACACACGTAACATGTGTGCACCAAAAATGAGTCAAACAGCGCCAAAACAAACTATGATAATAGTTATATATATATTATATATTATATATATATATATAGAGTATATATATATATATGATTATTAATTATTATATGATATATATATATATAATAATATTATATATTATAATATATAATATATATTATAATATATAATGTGAAATATTATAGTAATAACGTTATATTAATATTAATATATATATATATATATATATTATATATTATATATATATATAATTATATATATTATATATTCGTGTGGTGTTGTGTGTGTGTTGCGCTGTGTTGTGTATTAGATGGTGTGTGTTGCAAGCTTATTCATATTTCGCATAAATAAAGTATAATGTATAATAATATACTATATATATATGTATATATATATATATATATATATATAATATATATATTATAATAATATATAGTATGATATATGTATATTTATATTTGTTTATATATAATATATATATATATATATATATATATATATATATATATAATATATATATATATATATATATATATATATATATATATATATATATATATAAGCGTTAACAAACGTAAATCTTGTTTATAACTCCTAAGAAAAAAAATGTGTATTACAAAAGTCTTCGAAACTCCTATAGACTTTTGTCGGATCGACGAGCTTAAACTGCGACCTTTATATGGCAAGAGAACGCGTGCTGAGAGAGAATAAATGACGATCGCTGACCCATTTGTTATGGGATCCGATCGTCTGCCGCCCGACCGAAGCCGAATCCCACCCTCTCGGGCTGAACCATCATTACGTTTATTATACTCTAAATGCGATTGAATACTATAGGAATTCAAATGCCATCTGAATAATAGAATTTGTGTGAAATACGAAAAATTACGTATTCTATTTCTATTCTTATTATTATAGAATTACGTTACGCTTTTCGGGTATTCAGAAATAACAAAAGATGAGAGAAGTAAAGCGAGGCATCGTAAATTGGAGCAAAATAAACGTGAAATAAATGCAGAGGGTTGTGCTAAAGGATACGAGAGCAAGGGGGCGGGGCTTGGTAATTGAGAGAGAGAGAGAGAGAGAGAGAGAGAGAGAGAGAGAGAGAGAGAGAGAGAGAGAGAGAGAGAGAGAGAGAGAGAGAGAGAGAAGAGAGAGAGAGAGAGAGAGAGAGAGAGAGAGAGAGAGAGAGAGAGAGAGAGAAGGAGAGAGGGAGGGAGAGAAGAGAGAGAGAGAGAGAGAGAGAGAGAGAGAGAGAGAGAGAGAGAGAGAGAGAGAGAGAGAGAGAGAGAGAGAGAGAGAGAGAGAGAGAGAGAGAGAGAGAGAGAAAGAAAGAGAAAAAAGAGAGACAGTCAGTCAGGGAGAGAGCGAGTGAGAATCAAACAAACATACAGACAGACAGAGAGAATGGATAGAAAGACACAGATGTAAAGAGAATAGCGTCAGCAGACCAGAAAAAAGGGGCGGTAGACAATACATAAATGGTAAAAAAAAGAAAAACAAACAAAGCACGTGACACCCATTCATAAAAAGAAATCCACCCTCCTTTTCACCATTATATCATCATCACCACCTCCCTCTCCTTCCTTCCCTCCCTCCTTCCTCCTCCTCCCTCTCCTCCTTCCCTCCCTCCCTCCTCCTCCCTCTCCTTCCTTCCTTCCTCCTCCTCCCTATTCCATACATCAACCTCTCTCCCCCCCCCCCGCCTGTTTTGCCATTAGAATATGTCTTATTAAAACCCCCTTGCGTGATATATCGCCTCAACAGCCTGTCCTGGATAACTGCTGGTAATGGGCCCCGGGATCGACTTTATTAAATGATATTTCTATCGCAACCGCACGTACAAATCACCCCCCCCCCTGGCCGCTGCGGATGGTGTCCTGTGGGGGGGGGCGAGGGGGAGGGGGGGGGGGGATGGGAAAGGAGAGGAGGGAGGATGAGAAAATGGTGTGCAGGGGGAAGGGAAGGGAGGGAGGGAGAGGAAGGGAAGGCAGGAATGTGGGACTGGCAGAGGGTATGTGTATGTGTAAACACACACACATGCACACACACGCATGCCCACACACAGACATGCACACACACACACACACACACACACACACACACACACACACACACACACACACACACACACACACACACACACACACACACACACACACACACACACACACACACACACATATATATATATATATATATATATATATATATATATATATATATATATATATATATATATATATATAATATATATATATACATATATATATACATACTGAATCGAGAAAAGGAGGAGGAGAGGGACCAATAATGAGAAATCCGTTCGCCCAGGCCATCCCGACCGGCCCCTCCCCCACCCCCCCCCCCACCCCCGTGTCCGTTTTCCCGCCTGTCCAGCACAAGCATTAAATGTTCGTTCATGTTCGTTTATCCGTCTTGGTGGCGTCCGGACGGCGTGATTGCGCGTCCGGAGGGGGGGGAGGGGGGGGGGTTGTCATGTAAATCGAATTTTCCCGAAATTTAGGTCACTCTTGTTTCGGACATGCGGGCGTGCGGTTCTGGGCGTGTTTGGGTGTGGGTTTAGGGAGGGGCGTGTGTTTGTTTGTGTTGGTATGTGTGTACATGGGTGTGTTTTTATGTTTGTATATGTGTCTGTTGGTGTGTGTGTGTACATGTGTGTTGGTATGTGTGTACATCTATGTGTTGGGATGTGTGTACATGTTTTTTTTCATGTGTGTACATGTGTGTGTTTTGTGTGTACATGTGTGTATTGGTATGTGTGTACATGTATGTGTTGGTATGCGTGTGCATGTATGTATTGGTATGTGTGTACATGTGTGTCTTGGTATGCGTGTACATGTGTGTGCTGGTATGTGTGTATATGTGTGTGTTTTTATGTGTGTACATGTATGCTTTGGTATGTGTGTACATGTATGTGTTGGTAAGTGTGTACATGTATGCGTTGGTAAGTGTTTACATGTGTGTGTGTTAGTATTTTGTTCGGGTTTTGTGTTTTGTTGTTGTTGTTGTTGTTGTTTTTATTATTCTTTACTGGTACTTTTTATGTACGTATATGA
>NW_020868970.1:194592-199592 GCF_003789085.1 Penaeus vannamei
AATGTGATAATTAGTAAACGGTGATAAATGATAACAAAACGGCAAAAATAATGAAAGTAATAAGGTAATATAATGATATTGATTCATATATTGATCATTATATTAATGACAATGATAATGATGACGACAGTGATAATAATAATAAGAGTAAAAACAATAAGAATAATGATAAAAGGCGTTTAAACACTTGCGTTTGCAACACTTATTTGTGCCTACATATTTTACAAAGAGTTTTTGGAAGATCATATATTTTCTTGAAAAAAAAAAAATCATATATCATTCACTATTTTAGAAAAGAAACCCAGATCCCTCCTGCAAGATTTTTATTGCTGAACAAATCTGGTGTTGTAATTCTTGCAACTTTAGTGTGAGTTCTTTTTTTTTCTTCTGTGCAATAAACCGCATTCATTTCCACCAACTGCGCTGTGCTTGTTGCAAGAGGGTAAGAATATAACGTAAAAGAATATCATGTATTTTTGCAATCCTATTAAATTTTCTTCGAGTTATGAACACAACCCATGAATAAATATGTAATCGAGTCAGCTGCTCCTCAAAACATATTGCGTAAGCTCGTGCTTTCGGTAAAATAAAATGCTTGCGTGTGCTTCTTCGGTACTTCAGCTCTTCATGGGTTCAAGCAGTGAGCGTGAGAGAGCAGCTCGTTAATCTATCTTGCTTGGATTTTATGAGCATTGACTTGAGCATATTTCGTGTTTGAACTTATTTCGATAGAGTGTGTATTTCCGCTACAGTGGTTAGTGCGTAGCAATGTTAACTCGTGACGAGAATCTAGAGGTATGAAAGCATACAGGAATGAAACACACACACACACACACACACACACACACTCTCTCTCTCTCTGCCTGTCTCTGTCTGTGTCTGTCTCTGTCTCTCTCTCTCTCTCTCTCTCTTTCTCTCTCTCTCCTCTCTCTCTCACTCTCCCTCTCTCTCACTCTCCTCTCTCTCTCTCTCTCTCTCTCTCTTCTCACTTCTCTCTCTCTGTCTGTCTGTCTGTTCTTCTGTCTCTCTCTCTCTCTCCTCTCTCCCTCTCTCTCTCTCTCTCCTCTCTGTCTCTCTCTCCTCTCTCTCTCTTCTCTGTCTCTCTCTCTTTCTCTCTCTCTCTTCTATCCCTCCCTCCCTCTCCCACTCTCTCTCTCTCTCTCTCTCTCTCTCTCTCTCTCTCTCTTCTCCGTCTCTCTCTCTCTCTCTCTCTCTCACACACACACACACCAGAATACGAATACAGTCTCTACACAACGCCCCTAAAATACATCAAACTATTCCCATAATTCACGTATCAATTCCTCGTAAAGTTCGTCACGGGACCCGAAGTCTAGAACCCGAATAAGCCAGACTTTCCCTTTGAACACAATCGATAGTGCGATGTCAACAGACTAAGCTGTTCGGAGCCGTTAGGGATTGGTGCCGAAAGGGGGGAAGAAGCGGGAAGGTGCGAGGGGAAGGAAAAATAAGGCAAGGGGAAAGAAGAGGGGAAAGAGAGAAGCGGGAAGGAGGAGGAGGAGGAAGAGGGTGGAATAGAGAAAGCTGGAGGAGGAAGGAAAGGAGTGGGGAGGAGGAGGGAAGCGGAAGGAAGGAAAAAAGCAGGCAGAAGGAAGAGGGAAAGAGAGAAGCGGGGAGGTGGAAGGAAAGAAGCAGAGGAGGAGGGACGCAGGATGGAAAAAAGCTGGACAGAAGAAGGAAGAGGGAAAGAGAGAGAGAAGGGAGGAGAGAAGGGGGAGAAGAAGAGGGGAAATAGAGAAGGAGGACGAAAGAGGGGAAAAGGAAGAGAGAATAATAAAGGAGGGGAAAAGAGGGCGGTCTTCCATTTTGGAGGAGGAAAATTACGGGAAAGGATGGGGTGGGGTGGTGGGAGTGGGGGGGGCGAGGGAGAGAGAGAAAGAGGGAGGGGGTCTAAGGGATGTGGAAAGTAAGAAGAGAATTGGAATTGAGAGAAAGGAGGGGTAATATCGAGAGAGAGGGTGGGGGAGGGGAGGGAGAGGAGGAGAGAGAGAAGAAATAAATGGATAGATAGAGAGAGAAAGAATACAGACAGAGGAAATTAGGGGGTAAGGAAAAAGTGTAAATACTGTGTGAAGGGGAAACAAAAGGATAAGAAAGGAAGAAAGTTAGAAGGGAAGAGAACAAGAGAGCACGAAGGAAGAGAGAGATAGAGGAGAGAGAGAGAGAGAGAGAGAGAGAGCAGAGAGAAGAGACGAGAGAGAGGAGAGAGAGAGAGAGAGAGAGAGAGAGAGAGAGAGAGAGAGAGGCAAGGAGAATGGGAGGAATGGGAATGGAAGAGAAGGAGAATCAGGAAAATCAGATAAAGGATAATAGGGAGTAGCGTAGGGTGTAGAAGGGTCTACCAATAACCACACAATACAACGGATCCACATAGAGAGGGACTGAAGAAAAAAAAATCGTGGTTTGTTTATTTCGTCCATTAATCTGTCAGTGTCGGTTGTGTGGCGATCTTTCTACGAGGATAAAAATGAGTCGGTGGGTGAGTGTGAATGCGGTCCGGATAAAAGAATTAATGGGCGAAAGAAATGGGTAAATTAATGCGTGTCTGGGAGCCGTGGGCGCTGATCAGGCAGTTCCCGAAAGGACAGTCGAGAGAAGAAAGAAAAAAAAGGTTCAAACAAGATCTCGAATGGATTTTTTTTTTTTTTTCTCTCTCATCAGATATCAGTACCATAAAGTGATCTGTGTTTAAAGCGTTATCATTATTCGCTACGTTGTTTCTTGAAGTTTGACTAGAGTCTCACACAGACACGCATACACTCACACAGACACGCACATACACACACATGTATTTGTCTGTGCGTATGTAAATGTATATTTTTCCTTCCAGAGATATAATTCAGTTTGATTTTGCTTTCCCAGTCTGTGATCTGTTCCGTTGGTTAGTATTTTGATTTCTACAGGTTTATCTACATCCATTTCTCTCTCTTATTCTGTATGTCACGATGTGTACCTCTCTCAGTAGCAGCAGATCCCTAGAAAAACGGTCAGCACGTGCAGTCTGAGCATATCCTAAAAGCACGATCCTCTTTTTCTTCTGGAGATCGTCCCTTTCTCTGTAGTTTATTTTATTTTATTTCATTTTTTTTAATATAGCTTTTTTTTTTTTTTTTTGTCTGGTATCCTGTAGCTGATTTTTCCCATGCAAACTTCTCCATGTATAAACTTCCGCGGCGAGGTCGATATATGCAAGGCAGTCTCTCTTGCACCAGGTGTTTCAAAACTCTGGAGTATCTCGGGAGTTTTCAGTGCTCGCGGGGGAAAACAATGCCTGTTATTTCTGCTCCGAGCATTTTCGGAGTTATAGGTTGAGAGAGAGAGGATGAGGAGTAGGAGTACTAGTTAGTGGGTCTTGTAGAACACACACGCGGTCACGTCCTTGTTCTAGGTTGAGAGAGAGAGGATGAGGAGGAGTAATATTTGTGGTCTTGTAGAACACACACGCGGCCACGTCCTTGTTATAGGTTGAGAGAAACACAGGATGAGTAGGAGTACTATTTTGTGGGTCTTGTAGAACACACACGCGGCCACGTCCTTGTTATAGGTTGAGAGAAGAGAGGATGAGGAGTAGGAGTACTATGTTAGTGGGTCTCACACACGTCCTTGTTAGGTTGGGAGAAACACAGGATGAGGAGTAGGAGTAACTATTTCTGGGTCTTGTAGAACACACACGCGGACAATCCTTGTTATAGGTTGAAGAACCACAGGATGCGGAGTAGGAGTACTAGTTCGTTTCTTGTAGAACACACACGCGGCACGTCCTTGTTATAGGTTGAGAGACACACAGGATGAGGAGTAGGAGTACTAGTTAGTGGGTCTTATAGAACAGACTCACGGCCACGTCCTTGTTCTAGGTTGAGAGAGAGAGGATGAGGAGGAGTAATATTTTGTGGGTCTTGTAGAACACACACGAGGCCACGTCCTTGTTATTGGTTGGGAGAACCAGAGGATGAGGGATAGGAGTACTAAGTTAGTGGGTCTTATAGAACAGACTCACGGCCACGTCCTTGTTATAGGTTGAGAGAAACACAGGATGAGGAGTAGGAGTAATATTTTGTGGGTCTTGTAGAACACACACGCGGCCACGTCCTCGCGGTAGAGGGGAGGTTCGCTGTAGACCAGTCAATTATTTTCCTGGCTCTTGATTTTGTACCCCGTCCAGTAGGGTTGAGTTGCTGTCACGCTAGCACTTTTTCCGCCAATTTTTTTACAATTTTATTTAACATAAATACTGACGTTCTCGAATATAGCTCTTGATTTGACTATGCTTGGCTGAAAAAAGTTGACGGAAAGGTTTTCAGACGGAAACGATCATTATCGTCTGACTGGAAAATCGACAAGTCGCTCAAAAATGGAGAAAATTTCAGAAAATTGTCAAAAAATTGGCGGAGCAGGCAGGACAACCAGCTGGAAAGGAGCGTGCCATGTAGGTACGAACTACTGAACTGCAGAAGGTGGAACAAGGTGATTGGTAAATATGAATTGACTATCAAACAGCACTACTTGAATGTTGTATGTAACTTTGTAATTTCTCTGGTGAGATTCAGCCTCTTCCACTTGATAATATATATTGTGAATGTAGTTTTCTGGAACGAGGTGAATCATGTAATTGAAATTCATAGTCTTTACTTCCGACTTACCAGGCAGCAAGATTTGCTCTGGCACTTTCTCTGCATTACTATTTTATCGCCACCGCTCTAAAGCCAATACCAGAACGTGATTCATATTCTTACAGATAGTGATATGCTTCAAATTATCTTCAGTTGTTATATTTCGGTAAAAAGGGATTTCATGTTCTTATATTCTTCGTTAGCATCAGGTTTTCATTCATTTCAAAATCAGGACTGATAATTGTATTAACTTTAATACATGGAAATACGGTTTGTTAAATAACAAAGGCAAACCAATATCTACCAAGATACATATAATTTTAGGGAATTAAGTAAACCGTGCTGCAGCCTTTGTTTTCAGAGCAGCAT
>NW_020868970.1:207092-209592 GCF_003789085.1 Penaeus vannamei
CGTGTGTGTGTGTGTGTGTGTGTGTGTGGTGTGTGCCACGTACACGTTGCATTCCTATATAGAGAGGAAAAAGTGTAACATGCTGTATTAATTTTTCACTAGCTAGCTTTAATATAATCATTACTGTCAGATCTCTTAGAACCTAGAACCGCCACGCCACCTCCCCTATTTGCATACCAAATAAGACCTACAAACAGTAAAAAAACAATTAGGAAAACTCACACAGAATCTTTGTTTAGACAAGCCAAAGCATTTCTCGTGAAACACTTGAAAGGTATATAGAGTGTAGAATATTAACACTTCCTGGATCCCTCCCCTTCCTCCCCCCCAAAAAAAAATAAAATGATCTTGAGAAACATGTCTTAAACAAGCATATCTCTTCCCTCGGGTATATACTCAACCTTTCTGAATTCTCAAGAAAGTTGCTCTTCTTGATGCAAAATATACACTCGAAGGATATCTTGAGGACGGAATTAAATACAGATGTTTAGAAAGAGATGTTACATCAATTATGTACCAGTGAGATTATTTACTTTTATTGGATAATTGATGTTATGAAATTACACTATCGGAGGGGAAGTAGGTGTGACAGAAAGAGTGATAAAAAGAGAGAGGGAGAGGGAGAGGGAGAGGGAGAGGGAGAAGAGAGAGGGAGAGGGAGAGGAGAAAGAGAAGGAGAAGGAGAAGGAAGAAGGAGAAGGGAGAAGGGAGAGGGAGAAGAGAGAGGGAGAGGGAGAGGAGAGGAGAGAGAGGAAGAGAGAGAGAGAGAGAGAGAGAGAGAGAGAGAGAGAGAGAGAGAGAGAGAGAGAGAGAGAGAGAGGAGAGAGAGAGAGAGAGAGAGAGAGAGAGAGATTAAGAGAGAAAGAGAGAGAAGGGAGCGAGAGTGAGAAAAAGAGATAGATGAATAGATAGAGAGTGAGAGAAAGAGAATTGGATAATTGGACACACGCCCATAAAGAAACCAATAGATAGAGAAATACAGAGAAAGAGATCGTGAAAGTCGTTCTTATGCAAAATAGTAGTCCTATCAATTTTTATTTTCACTTCGAACATGGCAAGAAATTTCGGGCTATTATCTTTATCTTTATCTTATTATCTTTATTTATTATCTTATCATTATCTTTGAAAGTTATATCATTCTCTGCAATTCTAACGATGTGTTGAAAAAGACCATAAAAGGAAAGACCAAAGAATTGTGCTATGAATGGAAATTATTCTCTGCTCATTTCTTTCTCTCTCTCTTTCATTTTGTTTCTCAACTCAATTCTTAAACAATATATGTGATTATTATCTTTATGCGTATAATCATTAATTTGTTATAATTAACTAAATTCATCGTTCTATTCACACTATTGGTATTTGGTGTTTGTAATTAAATAAGAAGATATTAATACTGTAATGTATATTTTATTAATTGTTATAAACAGGTAAATAGCATCATAATGTAATCTGCTACTAATTAGCAATTAAAGGTTTGCTAATGACAGTAATTTAGTCTGGATTGAAGGTATTCATCTTTCGAGTATGATACAAGGTTATCCTTTGAATCAGGTAATGATAATGATGATAATAATGATAACAGTAATAATAACATAATGATACAAAAATATCAATGATATTATCATCATTACGATTAATGTTAATGATAGTAATGATGATGGCAATAAAAAGATAGCAATGATAATAATAATAATAATAATAATAATAATGATAATAATAATAATAATAACAATAATAATAATAATAATAATAATAATAATAATAATAATAATAATAATAATAATAATAATAATAACAATAATAATGATAATAATAATAATAGTAATAATAACAATGATATTCATAACAACAACCACAAAAACAGCAACAACAACAGTAGTAATGATATTGAAAAAAACAAAACAAATAACAATAGCAATAATAAAAACAAAAATAATAATAATGATAATAATAATAATAGTGATAACCACTACAACAATAATAGAAATAATTACAATAATGATAGTAACAAAAGTAATAAAAGTGAAAATAAAAATAACGATAACGACCATAACAGTAATAACAGTGTACTTGCCACGAAGGAGAATGATGTTAATAATAACAACAACGATAATGATAAAAATAAAACAAATGATATGCTTGTCATTCTTTCATAGTTTTACTGTCTATTATCAACTCCATTTTACACCATAACGAGCTGCTTGAAGTCCTCAGTCACATGGTATTTGATTCCAGGTGTAAAACCTTAACTGAAACGGGGAATAATTGTGCAAAGAATTTAATATAATGATTAATATGGTTTTAATAACGTTAATGATATCATCAATAATATTATTAAATGTAGATGGTAGATCTACGAAAGGTACAAAGAGGCTTGTTATGGAATTTGAAAAATCTATATAGATAAATTATTATAGAATTAACTGTTACTATTATAGAATTTAATTCTTTGAGCTGATGCGAGAAATGTTAATCTTTACAGCTTTTTGTTACCAGAAAG
>NW_020868970.1:214592-222092 GCF_003789085.1 Penaeus vannamei
ATCCCTTCATCTCCTCCTCTCCATTTATCAACTTCTCTCTTTCTCCCATCTTTCCATATCCCCTTTTACAAATAATTTCAACCTCACTTAGAAATGAAAACAACAAACATCATAATTAATCGACAGTGCTCATGTTAATTGACCCAGACTGGAATCCGTCCAACATATCGCATTTTGACCTTACCAAATAATAACCTTTGACCTTCTTTTCAAAATATGTAATCTACGGCATAGTTCATATATATATTCCCTCTGAAAAAAAATAACCCAAATATGAGATTAATGTACATATGCTACTCCACATATTTTACGATTTATAAAGGCCATTAAAATACCACCAGGGACTGATGTTGCAAATTAGTTATGCAATTAATAGCAACGATGAGTGATGGGAGACCAAAACCTGCTCTCATAAGTGACGTCACTTTTTATAACATTTCGAGATAACTTAATTTTCTACTCAAGTTGGGAAGTAAACGCAAAAAAAAAAAAAAAAAAAAAAAAAAAAAAAATATGAACGTGCTAAGCTACCTTCGTAATTATGAATTCAAAGTAAATACTCTGGTGGATATGATGGGAGGTGGGGTGGTGGTGGGGGGGGGGGGGGGGCGAGGGGGGGGGGGGTTAAGGGGGGGGGGCGTTTTTTTTTTTTTTATACTTTGGGGCTGTGAAAAGACGCGGTGGGTTTGCGGACAGCGGAATCAGGGGAATTCATTAGGGAGGAAACGGAAAGAGGAGAGAAAGGAAGGAAGAGAACGAACGGGAGATGGAAGACAAGAACAACGATAAAGACGAGAATTAGTATGGAAAGAGAAGAAAGAAGGGAGATGGGAGACAAGAACAACGATAAAAACGAGAGTTAGTACTGAAAGAGAAAGGAAGAGAAAGAACGGGAGATGGAAGACAAAAACGATAAAAAACGAGAAATAGTAAGGAAAGAGAAGAGAGAAAAAAGAAGGGAGCTGGGAAACAAGAACAACGATAAAAACGAGAAATAGTACGGAAAGAGAAGAGAGAACGGGAGATGGGAGACAAGAACAACGATAAAAACGTGAAATAGTACGGAAAGAGGAGAGAAAGGAAGAGAAAGAACAGGAGATGGGAGACAAGAACAACGATAAAAACGAGAATTAGTACGGAAAGAGGAGAGAAGAGAAAAGGAAGAAGGGAGATGTGAGACAAGAATAAAAATAAAAACGAGGAAAAAATACTCTAAAAAGAAACAGAAAGTGAAGAAGAGAGAGGAGAAATAAGGGAGATGAGATACAAGGAGAACAATAAAAAAACGAAAAAAATAAACTTATCAGGAAGAAAATGGAAATGCAAGAGAAGGGAGAAGAAATAACTGAGATGTGAGACAAGAAGAACAATAAAAATGAGAAATATATAACCTGTTTAGGAAGAAAACGAAAAGAGCAGAGAAGGGAGGAGAAAGAAGGGAGATGTAAGACAAGAACAACAATGAAAAAAAAACATTAGTAAGAATATGGAAAAAAAAGTGAAAAAAGGAGAAAGAATGGAGATGGGAGACATCTCTTTCTCTCTCTCTCTCTCTCTCTCTCTATCATTCTCTTTATCTCTCTCTCTCTCTCTCTCTCTTTATCATTCTCTTTATCTCTCTCTCTCTCTCTCTCTCTCTCTCTCTCTCTCTCTCTCTTCTCTTTCTCTCTCTCTCTCTCTCTCATCACTCTCTTTCTTCTCTCATTGCTTCTTTCTATTCTAAAAAAAAACACATCATTTGTTTGCCTACCTATGTCTATCTATCTATCTATCTGTCCACCTCTGTCCCTCAGTCATCTCCCTCTCTCTCTCTATCTCTATCCCTATTTATATAAGTCTACCTATCTATCTAACTCCCAATCATCTCTCCCTATTCCTATCCCTTTTAATCTATTGCAAATTAACCCAATGCTTTTAAAAGATGAAAAAATAATTGTGAATATTTGCTTATTTCGATGTTAATTGAGTCGATAATGAATCCATTCACATAATCATATCACGACCTATCACAATTATTACTCTCTAACCTTTCCTTTTTTCCCAGAATGTGTAATTAATTCATAATAGGTCAGTATCTAATGTATATATCCCTCCAACTCTTAATTTTTTTAATTTTTTCCAACTCTCCATCTCTCCCTTTTTCTTTTTTCTGGTTCTCTTCTCGCTGTCTATCTCTAACTCTCTTTCTCTTTAAAGATCCTTCTCTCTCTGTTTCTCCTCTTCTCTTCCATTTTTTGTTTCGTTTTCCTTCTGTCTCTCCGTCTCTTCTTCCCCTTTTCTCTCCTCTCTCTTTCTCCTACTTTCTCTCCACTTCTCCCTCTCTTCCTCCTTCTTACTCTCCAAACATCCTTGTGTGCTTCCCACTTTCTCTCCAACGCTCCCTCTTTTCCTCCCTATTTCTTTCCTATTCTCCCTCTCTCCGTCCCTCCTCCCTTTCTCCTTCTCTGTCGTTCCTACTTCCTCTCCAACGCTCCCTCACGTTCTCCCTTCTTCTCTCCTTCTTCCCTTCTCTTCGTACCTCTCTCTTTCTCTTCTTTGAGCAGACGAACAAGAGAAGCCATATAATCTTCTCATTTCCTCTCCCACGGCCCCTCTCTTCCACTCATTCTCTCTCTCTTACTCTCCCTCTCTTCGTCCCTCCTCCATTACTCTTTCTCTTTTTTGAGCAGATCAACAAAAAGAGCCAAAAAAAAATTTATGTTTCCTACTTTCTCTCTTCCCCTCCCTTTCTCTCCTTCTCTGCCTCTTTCTCTCCTACTCTCTCCCTCTTTCTCTTTTGCTCTCTCCCTCTTTCTGTCCCTCTCTCCCTCTTTCTCTCCTTCCCTCCCTCTCTCCCTATTTCTCTCCTACCCTCCCTCTCTTCGTCCCTCCTTCTTCCTCTTCCTCTTCTTTGAGCAGACCAACAAGAAGAACCAAAAAAAAAAATCTTATACCTCCTAATTTTTCTCCTTCCTTTTTCCCTTTTCTTTCCTACTCTCCTACTCTCCTCTTTCTCTCCTTCCCTCCCTCTCTCCCTATTTCTCTCCCTACCCTCCCTCTCTTCGTCCCTCCTTCTTTCCCTTCCTCTTCTTTGAGCAGACCAACAAGAGGAACCCAAAAAAAAAATCTTATATCTACTAATTTTTCTCCTTCCCTCCCTTTTTCTCTCCTGCTCTCCTACTCTCCCTCTTTCTCTCATACTCTCCCTCTCTTCGTCCCTCCTTCTTTCCCTTCCTCTTCTTTGAGCAGACCAACAAGAAGAACCAAAAAAAAAAAAATCTTATACCTCCTAATTTTTCTCCTTCCCTCCCTTTTTCTCTCCTACTCTCCTTCTCTCCCTCCTTCTCTCCTACTCTCCTCCTCTCCCTCTCTTCTTCCTCTTCCTCTTCTTTGAGCAGACCAACAAGAGTAACCAAAAAAAAAAATCTTATATCTCCTAATTTTTCTCCTTCCCTCCCTTTTTCTCTCCTGCTCTCCTTCCCTCCCTCTTTCTCTCCTACTCTCCCT
Source organism: Penaeus vannamei (assembly GCF_003789085.1). Classification (NCBI taxonomy): domain Eukaryota; kingdom Metazoa; phylum Arthropoda; class Malacostraca; order Decapoda; family Penaeidae; genus Penaeus; species Penaeus vannamei. Next base: position 218,079 of record NW_020868970.1, read on the forward strand.
CTCTTCGTCCGTCCTTCTTCCTCTTCCTCTTCTTTGAGCAGACCAACAAGAAGAACCAAAAAAAAAAAAAAAATCTTATACCTCCTAATTTTTCTCCTTCCATCCCTTTTTCTTTCCTACTCTCCTACTCTCCCTCTTTCTCTTCTACTCTCCCTCTCTTCGTCCCTCCTTCTTCCTCTTCCTCTTCTTTGAGCAGACCAACAAGAGGAACCAAAAAAAAAAATCTTATATCTACTAATTTTTCTCCTTCCCTCCCTTTTTCTCTCCTACTCTCCTACTTTCCCTCTTTCTCTCCTTCTCTCCCTCTTTTCGTCCCTCCTTCTTTCTCTTCCTCTTCTTTGAGCAGACCAACAAGAAGAACCAAAAAAAAAAAATCTTATATCTCCTAATTTTTCTCCTTCCCTCCCTTTTTCTCTCCTACTCTCCTACTCTCCCTCTTTCTCTCCTACTCTCCCTCTCTTCGTCCCTCCTTCTTCCTCTTCCTCTTCTTTGAGCAGACCAACAAGAGGAACCAAAAAAAAAAAATCTTATATCTCCTAATTTTTCTCCTTCCCTCCCTTTTTCTCTCCTGCTCTCCTTCCCTCCCTCTTTCTCTCCTACTCTTCTCCTCTCCCTCTCTTCGTCCCTCCTTCTTCCTCTTCCTCTTCTTTGAGTAGACCAACAAGGGGAACCAGAAAAATCTCACCCTATCTCTCCCTCTCTCCCTCTTTCTCTCTGCTCTCCTTCCCCTCTTTCTCTCTCCTACTCTCCTCCTCTCCCTCTCTTCGTCCCTCCTTCTTTCTCTTCCTCTTCTTTGAGCAGACCAACAAGAAGAATCAAAATAATCTCCCTCTTTCTCTCCTTCCCTCCCTCTCTCCCTCTTTCTCTCCTTCTCTCCCTCTTTCCTCTCCTCCTCTCCCTCTCTCTCCTTCTCTCCTCCTCTCTCCCTCTTTTCTCTCCTACTCTCCCTCTCTCCTCCTTTCTCTGCCTCTTCTTTGAGCAGACCTACTCTCCTTCTCTCCCTCTTTCTCTCCTACTCTCCTACTCTCCCTCTCTTCTTCCTCTTCCTCTTCTTTGAGCAGACCAACAAGAGGAACCAAAAAAAAAAAATCTTATATCTCTTAATCTTTCTCTCCTACTCTCCCTTTTTCTCTCCTGCTCTCCTACTCTCCCTCTTTCTCTCCTCTCCTCTCTCCTCTCTCCTCTCTTCGTCCCTCCTCCTTTCCCTTCCTCTTCCTTGAGCAGACCAACAAGAAGAACCAAGAACAATGATACGATGGTCTGCTTTTCGTCCTCGATCATCCGGGTTCTGTCTCGTGTCTTTTACTCACAGGTAATGGAGCACAGGAAGGACCAAGCGACCTGGGATGAGGCTGGGGGTGTGGGGGGGAGACGGAGGTGGGTGGTGGAGGAGACGGAGGTGGGGGGGGGGGAGACGGAGGTGGGGTGGTGGGGGAGACGGAGGTGGGGTGGTGGGGGAGACGGAGGTGGGGTGGAGGGGACGAAGGTGGGGGTAGACGGATGTGGGGTGGGGGGGGGGAGACGGAGGTGGGGTAGTGGAGGTGGGGGGTGGGGAGACGAAGGTGGGGGGGGGGGGTAGGGAGAGTTAAATGTGGCCGTTGGTAGTGGTAGTTAAGGGGGGGTGTGGGTGGGGGGAGACGGAGGGGGGGGAGACGGAGGTGGGGGGGGGACGAAGGTGGAGTGGTGGGAGGTGGGGTGGGGGGGAGAGTTAAATGTGGGTTGGGTAGTGGTAGTTAAGGGGTGTGGGGGGAGGAAGAAGTTATTTTATTTATTTTTTTTTTTTTTTTTTTAAGGGTGTGGGGAAGAAGTTATTTATTGATTTATTTATTATTTATTTTATATGTATGTATGTATGTATGTATGTATGTATGTATGTATGTATGTATGTATGTATGTATGTATGTATGTATGTATGTATTATTTATTTATTTATTTATTTATTTATTTATTTATTTATTTATTATTTATTTATTTATTTATTTATTTATTTATTTATTTATTTATTTATTTATTTATTTATTTATTTATTTATTTATTTATTTATTTATTATTGTATTTATTTTTATTTATTTATTTATTCATTTATTTATCTATCTATCTATTTATTTATATATTTATTTTGGTGGGGGAGGTGTCAGGTAAGGCTAAGGAGTAGGGGGTGTTGCAAAAAGGGTTGGGGGGGGGGATTTTGGAATAGCGGATTACAAGAAAGGGATTTTATAAAGGGGGAGGGGGAGGGGGGAGGGGTGAAGAAGAGGAAAATAAGGAGATGGAGAGATTCGGAAAGAATTAAGGGAAAGGGATATGAAGAATAAAGGAGGGACGAGGAGAGAGAGTACGAGATAAAAGAATTATGAAAGGAAAATAAGACAGAAAATCGAAAACTAGTAGTAAGAAAGAGGATAAGAGGAAACACGTAAAGAACAAAGAAAGTCTAGAAAGAGGGAATGGGGGAAGGGCGAAGAGAGGAGGAGGGGAGGGGGGTGGAAGTGGAAGGAGAGGGTACAGGAAATAGCGAGGATGGGGGGAGAGAGAGGAGGGGGAGAGGGGGAGGGGGGGAAGGGCGAAGAGAGGAGGGGAGGGGTGGAAGTGGAAAGGAGAGGGTACAAGAAATAGCGGGGAGGGGGGGAGAGAGAGGAGGGGAGAGAGGGGGAGGGGGGAAGGGCGAAGAGAGGAGGGGAGGGGTGGAAGTGGGAAGGAGAGGGTACAGGAAAGCGGGGAGGGGAGGGGTGGGAGAGAGGAGGGGGGAGAGAGGGGGAGGGGCGGATGTAAAATCTTTGCTGAATTCTCGGAGCGAAGGAAAAAGTGGGCGGTCGCTGAAGGAGACTAAGAAAAAAAAATATATTGTCTTTTCTTTCTTAGGAGAGTAATAACGTCAAGGAAATCTGTTTGTTGCGGAAAGGACGAAACAAATTGGTACACATATTCAGAAGATGATAAATGGAGAGAGGGAGATGAAGGGATGATACCAAAGAGGGAGAGAGAGAGTGGGAGAGAGAGAGAGAGGGGGGGGGGGAGGAGAACGAGAGAGACAGAAAGAGAGAGAGAGAGAAAAATAAAAAATAGTAGAAAGGCAGAGGGAGTTAATGAGAAAAGAAAAATAAGAAAGAAAATAGAGAGAAAAAAATAAGATAAAAAGAAATAAAATCTACATACTTGATATCTCCTGATAAATGGAGAGAGGGAGATGATGATGAGGGAGAGAGGGAGATGAAGGGATGATACCAAAGAGGGAGAGAGAGAGTGGGAGAGAGAGAGAGGGGGGGGGAGGAGAACGAGAGAGACAGAAAGAGAGAGAGAGAAAGAAAAAAAAAATAGTAGAAAGGCAGAGGGAGCTAATGAGAAAAGAAAAATAAGAAAGAAAATAGAGAGAAAAAAACTAAGATAAAAAGAAATAAAATCTACATACGAGGAGAACGAGAGAGACAGAAAGAGAGAGAGAGAGAAAGAAATAAAAAAAAACAGTAGAAAAGCAGAAGGAGCTAATGAGAAAAGAAAAATAAGAAAGAAAATAGAGAAAAAAAACTAAGATAAAAAGAAATAAAATCTACATACATGATATCTCCTGATTTAATGATCCGAATCTCTTTTGATTGGATTTGTGGCAATCCCTAATCCGAATGATTAGCGATTTCATTTCCCAATAAAAGATGGTCAGAAAAGGCAATTTTTTTTTTTTCTGTAATTTCCGGACAATGATAATCTGAATAAACTTGCATGCAACACTGCAACATATCAGAATTCAGTCTTCCAACAATAAAATACGTAACATTTGCGTCCGGTAAAAACATATTTCATAATCAATGCGTAGTACAGTATAAACTAAGCTATTAAGTGTACATAAATCATAAGACAAATTGCTTTATCAACATGCATAGTCGTCACAGCTCCATAAAACGGGAGATTGTGCCATCTTAGGCTGCTCTCAGGAGTAGTAGACTGTTTGTGATGGAACAGATCTTAAAGGCAAATTCATATAGATAGATAGATAGATAGATAGATAGATAGATAGAC
>NW_020868970.1:224592-227820 GCF_003789085.1 Penaeus vannamei
AGAATAAGGGAAACGTTAAAATCAAAGGAAAAAAGAAGGAAAAATTACAGAAATATAGAGAAAAATGCCGGGACAGAAAGACAAAAAAGATAATATACATATTTAAAAAAACAGCATGAAATAAGAAAAAAAGAGATAATGACATCCAAAATTGGTTCTTTGAAATTAGAAGAGAAAGTAGAGAATAATTGAGGGGGAGAGTAGCGAGGATAGGCTGGAGGAGAGTGAGGTGAGGTGATGCCTTCCAAGAAGATAATGATGATGATGATGATGATTGTGATGATGGTAATGATGATGGTGATGTATTGTGATGGTGATGTATGTGATGTGATTGTGATGATGGTGATGGTAATGATGATGGTAATGATGATTGTGATGATGGTGGTTGTGATGATGGTTATAATGATGGTGATTGTGATGATGATGATTGTGATGATGGTAATGATGGTGATTTTGATGATGGTAATGATCATGAAGGTAATTTTAAGGATAATGATTATGACGGGGGTTATTTTGATGATGTTAATTGCGATGATAATGATGATGGTGATTCTGATGATGATTATAAGGATGATGATTACGATGGCGATAACGACGATGGTGATGCTGATGATAATGACAAGGAGAAAGAGAAGGAAGAGGAAGAGCGAAGAGAGAGGGAAAGGAAGTGGAAAATGAAGAAGGATAAAGAAAAAAAAGAATAATGTGGAGTAAGACGAATGAGGAAGAAGCAGAACGAAAGAGCAGAAGAAAGGAAGAATGAAAGAAGAAGAGAAAAAAAGATGATAAAGGAAAACACCAATAAAGTTACGGAAAAAGACAAAACAAATAAAGAAAAAATCAAGTAAAACAAACAAAGAAAAAAATAAAGTAAAACAAACAAAGAAAAAAATCAAGTAAATCAAATAAAGAAAAAATCAAGTAAAACAAACAAAGAAAAAAATAAAGTAAAACAAATAAAGAAAAAACTCAAGTAAAACAAATAAAGAAAAAAATCAAGAAAAAAAAATAAACAAAAAGAATCAAATAAAACAAATAAAGAAAAAAAGTAAAACAAATAAAGAAAAAAGTAAAACAAATAAAGAAAAAAATCAAGTAAAACAAATAAAGAAAAAAAATCAAGTAAAACAAACAAAGAAAAAAATCAAGCAAAACAAACAAACAAAAAAAAAATCAAATAAAACAAATACGCATGAAAAGAAAATGAAAGGCAGAAGAGAATAAAAAAAAACGGACATTAATAAGCAATACAACGAACAAAGGAGCGAGAGAAGAAGAAAAACCAAAAAGGAAATACAACGAACAAAGGAGGGAGAGAAGACGAAGAATAAAAAAAAAAAAAAAGAAAAAAAATCAACGTAAAAAACACACGCATCCTGTCTTAATTAATGTTCAAGATGAGAGAATATCGATCGTTTGCAACGGAGAGAAACCGGAGACGAGATGAAATTGTATTCAAATGCATTGCAATAGATCGTGTGTGCTGCTGTAGTCGTGTATTTAGGCATATATGCACAGGAGGATACATATGTACATATACGTACACACACACACACACACAGACACACACACACGCACACACACGCACAGATATATATATATATATACATATATATATATATATATATATATATATATATAATATATATATATATATATATATATATTATATGTATATATATATATATATATATATATATATATATATATATATATATATATATATATATACATATACATATATATATATATATATATATATATATATATATATATATATATTATATATATATATATATATATATTATATATATATATATATATATATATATATATATATATTACTTATAAAGCCAAGATAAAGATATGCGCCAGAAAATGAGAGAAAAATAGATTGATTTTCATAGGAAAGGATTCAGGAAAGATAGGAAGATCGGGATGATGGAAAGGGGGAAAGGGGAAGGGGGGGGAGGGGAGGGAAGGGGAGGGGAGAGGGGAGGGGAACGAAGAGGAGGGGAGGAAGGGAAGGAGGGAGAGGGGGGGGAACGGAGAGGGGGGGAGAAGGAGGAGGGAGAGGAGGAAGGAGAAGGTGGGGAGAGGAGGGAGGGGAACGAAGAGGAGGCAAGGCAGAATGAAGAGGAATGAAGGGAAGGTGGAGGGGAGAGGGGGAAGGGAAGCGAAGGAGGGAAGGGGGGGGGAGGGGAGAGGAGGGATGGGGAGCAGAGAGTCGCGTCTCCCAAGCGACAGGATGGAAATGAGCCTCGGAGACTAATGGGAGAATCAGGAGTCAAACGTATCCTACAGAGAGGAAGAGGAAGAAGAAAAAAAAAACAATCTTTTTCTTATAGCATTCTATGTAACTCTTCTGTTTTCAGTCCTTTTGCTATCTTTGTTTTATCTTCTTTGTTTCTTAGATTTATTATCTTATCTCATTTCCTTTATCAGTTTATTCTTCTATGTATGCATATGCGTGTATATGGATAGATCGAAACACAGGCAGAGGGGTTGATAAATGGGTGAAGAGAGGAGGAGAGAGAGAGAGAGAGAGAGAGAGAGAGAGAGAGAGAGAGAGAGAGAGAGAGAGAGAGAGAGAGAGAGAGAGAGAGAGAGAGAGAGAGAGAGAGAGAGAGAGAGCGAGAGAGAGAGAGAGAGAGACAGAGACAGAGACAGAGACAAACAGAAAGAGACAGAAACAGAAACAGACAGAGATACAGACCAAGACAAACCAACCAACCAACAGACCAACACATAACCTCACAAACAAGCACATCCTCACGCACACAGACAGACAGACTGATAGACAGAGAGAGCTTTTAAGACCCGAGGGAGAGAGAGACATCGAACTGCTCGCGTTTCTTCTTCCTCCGATCGCCGTGATCGCCTCATCAACCTGCAATTTAGACTAATGGAGTCATTACCATTTTAGCGGATGATTAAACCTATAAGTTCGGGGAAGAAGGTTGAGGTAAAAGAGTAATAACATGAAGGAGCCATTTCGGTGTAATGGTGATGACAAGAGTAAGGAGTAATCTGTTGGGGGTTAAGTGTATACACGCACGCACGATCATGTGTACGTAGGTAGATGTGGTTCGTGTGCGTACGTGGGTTCATATGTGTGTGTGTAGACGTGGATGGATGTATATATGAATAGAGATAAAGATGGACATACTTACACGTACACAACGGCATACACACACACAAATCACATAAACACACACACATAAATGA
>NW_020868970.1:247920-252920 GCF_003789085.1 Penaeus vannamei
TATATGTATATGTATATATATATATATTATATATATATATATATATATATATATATATATATATTATATATGTATGTATATGTATGTATATAATACATATATATATTATATATATATATATATATATATATATATATATATTATATATATATATATATATATATACATACACATATATACGTGTAAAACCCACAAATATATCTAATTAACCCGGGGGTCGCAGCTCCCTGTCGTCGGAGGGCAACGCCATCGCCTGCGTCGTGTGGGAGGACTTCCTGAAGGAGAGACCCTACTTCCGCGACATCAGCGACCGCAGCGCCACCAACGTCATCAAGTGCCTGTGTAAGGACTGAAGCTTGTTGCTCTCCTGTTCCATGTACATCGATGCTGTGAGAGTCAAGAGTCAGTGGTACTAATGATAATAGTTTTAATGATCTCTGCGAACATGACGAAAACATTAACAATATTTTCAATGATATTTTCCTTTCTAGATGGGGATTGGTCATTATTATTGATATTGTTTTTGTTACGATAATGATTATTATTTATCTTAATTCTTTTGAGTTTTGTTTTATTCATATTTTTGTCTTTAGCTTTATTATCATTATTATTATTAATATGATTATTATCATTATTATTATTAATATGATTATTATCATTATTACAAGTAATAGTATTTCTATTAGTAATATCAATATTTCATATTAATCATCATTAGTAGTAATTGTATTATTATTACTATTATTGTTATTATTTTTATTACTATTATTATTATTATCATTATCATTATTATTATTATTACCAGCATTATAATTATCATCGTTAACATCATTATCATAATCATAATCAGTATCAGTATCATTATCATCATTATTATTATCATTATTATCATCGATATGATTATCATTACTGTTATCATTTATATGTAGTTTATGTTTATTAATTTCACCATCTGTTATAATCTCTTTATCACTATGATTATAATTTTCATCACTATATTGATATAACTAATAATAACAGGAAGAATAATGATGGTTATGTTAAATATTGTTATTGTTATCTATTATAGTATTTAATTTTCACTCCAAAATTATTTTATATTTTTAGTTCTTATCACTATCTTAATGACTTTTTTTTATGAAGATAATCCTCACCCTCATTCTCTGTTGAAAAAATATGTCAGTTTCTGCCATGACGTACCCATATTTGCTTATTTTTATTATAACCTTTCCTGTTTATTATCGTAATTGCTGTTATTACCACTTTCTTTTGACTTCGGTTCTATCCAATTTTACAACACTGATTCACCCTGAAACCTAAAGTATAATGAATGGATGCAATATAGCCTATGTTTTCTTTTCGTGTGTGCAGTTAGAATTAATTTAACTCAGATCTCATTTATATAAAACGTTTTAAAAAATATTTTTCCCAGATTCAAATTAATGTGCACATGGCTTCCCACTTTTCTACCATGACACGAATGTCGACCACGATAAACATAGCAGGTGTGTTGAGCACGATCCATATATCATGACTGTTCTAATTACCAGATAAGGTTTATCTCCACTCTGGAGTCCTAGCACTTTCGAATCTTATCAGTGCCTTGAGAGGGGGGGGGTTCAATTCACAGGAATAAAAAAAATAATAATAATAATAAATAAAATAAAAAATAAAATAAAATAAAAAAACGTTCTGATTATGGGACGTATTTCGTTTTTGCTTTTAACTGAGCGTAGCAGTTTGGTTTGCTTGATTGCTTGGGGCGAGTTTTACAAAGTTCTCTCGTAAATTCTATCTCTCGCAAATATTGCGAGAGGCATCAACGATTTCTCAGCTATCGACTTTACGACCCATTTTTAAACGCCAAACATTGAGAGGGTAAAGGTCTCTTAACTTTTACGACCGTATTTCCTGTCGCAAGGTATCATTTGGTTTTATTTCCCCAAAGAACGACAGAAGCGACCAGTCAGCGTTAATTCCGAAAAATCAAGGAATTACTGAATGGGTAAATTCTGAATCAGTGTAAAATTAATATGAGGTTAACCAAATATGATATATATATAATATATATATATATATATATATATATATATATATATAATATGTATATGTTGTGTGTGTGTGTGTTGTGTGTGTGTGTGTGTGTGTGTGTGTGTGTGTGTGTGTGTATGTATATATATATATTATATATATATATATATATATATATATATATATATATATATATATATATATATAATAAAGTGCTGTGGTGTGTGTGTGCGAAATGCCGTGATAATACTGTGTTAGAGAAACCCACAACGCACAAACAAAATTTATTGAAAAAAGTGACACAACAGTTTCGGAATCCTCCTGGATAAAATCCTCGGGTCTGATGGGGAAGGGAAGAGGAAGCAGTATACGAAAGAGAGAAAGGAGAGGCAATGCAGGGAACACAGGGCAGATGAGGACAGGAGAACGGAAGTGAAGGGAGGTCAGGTCAGGTTGACGGATCAGGTGGTCTATGTGAATGGTGGCCGGCATACGGAAGTAGGGAGGAGGATGTGGGAGGCGAGGAAACTGTCCGCAGGAGAAAAACCCAATATTGAAGTTGCAAATGAGTAGCAGCTTGATCAAGGAAGATTCCCCAGTGTGCGGGCATGGACATTAGACAGACTCCTAGTAAGACTGGCGCCCGTCTCACCAAAGTACTGCTTGTCACAAGAAGTACAAGGAACAGCATAGGCAAAAGATTTAAAATATTTAAAAAAATTAATTTTAATTCCATTTGTTACAATAGATATTCTTTGCTGTGACATGCTGTATAAATCTCCCCTTGTGTACAAGGATTGACCGGGGCTACCATCCACTGGCAGCGCGCGGGATTGAACGCATCAGATAGATTCCTAGACGAACACGCTAACCGCTGCATCACACAGCACACCTTCGAGGCAGAGGGAGGGCGACGGAGTGACCACCTGGCGAAAGGTGAGCCTGCAGTTGAGAGGCTGCAGAGGACGACGGAGAGAGTAGTTCTCCTCAGTGGAGGGCAGGCTGAGGACGGGCAGGCGTGGGGTCTCTTTAGGAAAGGAGTCGTTGTAGAAGGTACGCAACGTCGAGAACAGGGCGAGGGTAGCTCTCCATCCAGGTACTGGGGGCCGCAGATACGGAGGACGCGAAGGAATAGCAAGGGGGCAATTCCACATTTCACATGAAGTGGATGGTATGAGAAGTGTATGTACATATCATTCCATACTCTTAAATTTGCATACACTTATTTGAAACGAGCGGTTCCAACATTAATACAACAGCGATTGGGTACCTATTGCGTAGGATCAAATAATAAAATGGAATTCCCAGTCTGAGTCATTTATTACTCTCGAGTTTTCTTCTATTCATTTTGACTTTTGATATTCAAGTGAACAAGGTACACAGTAAGCTGTAAAATGTGTCACTGTATACCACGTACACCATCGTAAGCACTGTCCGTTAGAGCGAAACCTTCTGCCATCTTTAGGCGTTGAATGATGAAGTGTGAGAGGGCCAAACACACAGCGAAGGAATTTTCTTTTCTTATTGTACCAAAGAAGAATATGTTTAATCATTTGACGTTTTCGTCGTTTGAATACAACATGAGGAATCGAAGCCAAAGTCGAAAGTAAAACGAAGAAAATTAAAAAGCATCCACAGTGCGGTCGGAAACAGATTTTTCTTATTCTCTCTATATTTATTTACATCTGAGAGAGAGAGAGAGAGAGAGAAGAGAGAGAGAGAGAGAGAGAGAGAGAGAGAGAGAGAGAGAGAGAGAGAGAGAGAGAGAGAGAGAGAGAGAGAGAGAGAGAGAGAGAGAATGAGAATGAGAATGAGAATGAGAATGAGGGGGAGGGGGAAGAGAGAGGAATAAATACAGAAATTTACCAACTGGTTTTTGACTGCACTTACCATGAATTAGATAATCGCATTATATATAGAGTGATAATGGTAACATATACCGTTAATCCTATTAGTACAAAAATGGTTTTCATTTTTTTCAATACTTCAATTAAGGTTTTTGTCTAAAATATGTTACTTGTGATGTCTCATTCTGTTCGGCACTAACACCGATTTATAGAAGAACCGTTATTTCACTCGTGCTGGGATTGTCTTCATATTGCATTAAAATATCACTAAGCTCTATTAAATGGCGTCGGCAAATATCAAGTGAACTATAAAGTGCTGAATGCATGGAGGTAACGAGGCATGTGTAACGAACTAATTTAAAAGATGCCTGTTAAAGTCCGCGTCTATTTACATCTATTCCGATTTCTCTTTGTCTGTGTTATTGTATTCGAGTTTTCATTCAGTTATAGATGACATAGAAAAATATTGGGTAGATATTCGTATTTTCATATACACAATAATAGTATTAAATGCATTTATGTGTGCATTTATACACATAATATATACAGCGCCTAGTGTTACATGTTTTTTCTAGGATTTAGTCCCTGACAAGAGAGAGAGAGAGAGAGAAGAGAGAGAGAGAGAGAGGAAAGAGAGAGAGAGAGAGAGAGAGAGAGAGAGAGAGAAGAGAGAGGAGAGAGAGAGAGAGAGAGAGAGAGAGAGAGAAGAGAGGGGGATTACCCATGAGGAGAGAGAGAGAGAGAGCGAGCGAGAGAAGAGGAGAAGAGAGAGAGAGAAGAGAGAGAGAGAGAGCGAGCGAGAGAGAGAGAGAGAGAGGAAGAGAGAGAGAGAGAGAGAGGAGAGCAGAGGAGAGAGAGAGATAGAGAGAAGAGAGAGAGAGATGAGAGAGAGAAGAGAGAGAGAGAGAGAGACCAGAGAGAGAGAGAGAGAGAGAGAGAGAGGATTTAGCCATGAGAGAAGAGAGAGAGAGAGAGGAGAGAGAGAGAGAGACGAGAGAGAGAGAGAGAGAGAGAAGAGAGAGAGAGAGAGAGAGAGAGAGAGAGAGAGAGAGAGAGAGAGAGGAGAGAGAGAGAGAGAGAGGAGAAGAGAGAGAAGAGAGAGGAGAGAGATGAGAGAGAGAG
>NW_020868970.1:287920-305686 GCF_003789085.1 Penaeus vannamei
CATAACAACAGTAATAAATGAAAATTGCATATGTAAAACCATCAGGAACAGTGAATATTTAAAAACATCATAGAAATTAAATGTCGAAAAATCAACGCCAACAACAAAATGTTACAAAATATGAAACAAAAAGAAAGTTGATAAAACGTGGCCTGGACACGTGGCAGGAATACGACACTCCATCTTTTCTGCCGTTGCTAGCTTTACCATCGCATGTGTGTCGTGCGAGTGGAATCATTAGTTGTCAAAGCAAGCTCGCAAATGGAGAGGCAGGATGGTTGGAAGACGCTTTTTGCTTCGCTTTCCATAACAGCATGGCGAGCACGAGGCAGAAGCATCTCAGTCCTCTGCGTTGCCATTGCCCTCTATGGCAACGAGGAAGATTCTGAACGGAGTAGGATGTGATCTTTAAATTTGCAAATTTGTGTGTGCGCGCTGGTACAGTATGATTTGCCTATCCATATACCTACCGTCCTAATGTATCTGTCCAGCTGTCTACCTATTTATACATCTTTAACTATATTTATATCTATACCTGTGTACCTCACCAGTATACATGTGGGAATGAAAAGTAGACATTAACGAAGTAACTATCAAGATAACAGCATTGTCTTGGCGGAAAAATATACAAATAAGCATATTTAATTCTTCTGTAGACTCCAGGTTAAAATGTAGTTATTTTAATGGTGGTGGTGATGATGATAACGAAGGTGATGGATAATTATAAGGAAGAGGATGTCAAAATATATTAACAAACAAACAATAATAATATTGATGATCATCATGATAATATTGATAACAGAAAGTAATAACTGTAATAATAATGGTAGTATTAATAATGATAATGACAATGGCAATGCTAATAATAACAATAATAAAGATATTAATAATAATGTTAAAATAAATAATGATAGAAATTGTGATAATGAAGATGATTATAATAATGATGATAATGATAATGTTATATTAGTAATAGTAAAATGGCAATGATGATAATAACAATAATAATAAATATCATTATCCTTATTATAATACATTAAAAATAATAATAAATAAAACAACAATCATCATCATAATCGTAGTCATCATCACAATTATGATCACTGTTAGGAACCTCTGCTGAATGCAAGGTTCCAGCTGAACTTTTGGTTACGCCGATCTTTTACTGATAGTAACGTGGTCCGAAAGAATGTTTTTGTTCTTACGTTTATTTCCTCACCACAAATACAATACAATGTACTAGTCAGAACCACTTAACACAAACAATGACAAAGGTATTTCAGTGACTATCTTCTCACGTGAGATTTCTGATTCGGAGTGTCAGCTGCCTACCTGTAATGTCATAATTGATTTATAGTGGACCACCTTTGTACGTCCCCCGCGACCCTCATCAGATAAAAAACAAAAAACATACAAATCGATTATGACATTACATGTTTCCTTTGTCTCGGTGCCCTGCTTTTTGTTAAGTATGAGAAGGATGTGTGAATTTATAGTCTTTAGTTTCTACATGTTAATGAAAACTGCTGTAAAATGCATGCTTAGTACATATTTGCATGGCCCAACTCTAGTTCTGATCTGCACGGTAAGCCTTTAATGGATCATATAAAATGAAAGAACAGTGAAGTTTATGTAAATGCTTTTGAGGAAGCTGAGCAGGATAGAAGCTGGGACAAATATCAGATTCATTCAATGATTCAGATCCTTCAGGAGAAGCGCCTTGACGTTTTTTTTTTTTTTTTTTTTTTTTTTTTGTATAACTGCCCATGCTAACAATAAGTATATTCAAAAGCTTGCAGCAGAAGCTGTTGCAGAAAATGGGCTACCTCTGTCGGTTTTTGGAAGAATCTGTGTTATTCAAGATGATGGAGTCTATATTGTCAAACGTTATACAGCTAGCTAGAAAGAAAATTCAGCATTGAAGCTTTACATTCACATGGTAAAAAAACAAATGGTTCATACATACCCTGAGTTCTTGACAGCTTGTAATAACCTGGAATTAGGGTGACATACATATGTATACTAATCACATATCATAACGGATCAAATGTGAAAGCAATTTAAATTATGTGGCAGCGTTCGGATGCAATGACTGAACAATTCTGATGAAGCCGCGGATGCCAGTAAAGATGGGATGACTTAGAAAAATGTGGAATATACTTCCACTGACATGGAACCAGTAGGAGAGGCATTAGGCCAGGTTACTACAGGAGCTATTGCTGTTGTTTGTTATATGTGCAATTATGAATTGATATTTAGACACAATCATAAGCAATTATGTGAAACGCAATGAATTTCATCATATGAAATGTGTTATGGCAAGCAAACAGTTTTTAATCATCACAGGACTTTCCCATTAGAAGGTAACAAAAAAAAAAGAAAAAACAGTTTTTATTTTGCGTAAAATTTGAAGAAACTAACTCTTGGAATTTTTCTTGGTAAACGGTTAAAATGTTCAATTCTTTTCTCAAAATCACTTATGAAATTAATAACTGAGCTCTTTAACTGTTATGGAGAATTGAAAGCCTACTTTACTTAAGAATGCAACGTTCATGGCAGCCATTTAGTTTAACCCTTGGTTTCAGTGTTTTTTAGTTGAACCACAAGATCCTGCATAACTACCTAACTGCATTGCAATTTACTGATGATTATCAACCTTTTATAATGTGTTCATGTACCATAAAAACATGATAATAAAAGCAAATTTCTACTTAGTTATTTCCAAGGGATATATAATATTGGGAAGAGCTGGTATATTGCATTAATTTTCATGATAAAAGAACGATTAACTTTCACAAATCAAATGCAAAAAGCAAATTATAATAATTTTGTAGGAATATTTATTTTTGGTTATGACTAATGTAAAATTTGATACATAAGTGTAAATATTTTTCTCTTTTAGCAAATTATCTCGTATGGCCTAATAAAATCACAAGCAAAATTTCTTTCATTACTCAAAATTCAAATACTTAACACTATGTCGAACATGAACGGAATGAGAATAGTGAAAATGATGATAATAATGATAGTAATAAGAATGATAATAAGAATAATAACAATTCCCATATGATTTTTAGTATTACAATGATGACGATGATGACCTGGAGTTTGGAACGACATCGAACAACACGAAAACGACGACGTGTACGGATCCCAGAGTTACGAAGAAACTGTGATAAAGCCAGGATGTCAGAGCCTCTCACAGTGCCAAGTCCAGGGGTAAAGGTCCTGGCTCTTCCAAGGATTCTTTCGAGTTATACACTGACCTCGCCGCAGCCTCCCGCGAGAAGCCATGCCTTGGTGTTCAGCAGGAGGAGGAATCATGACCTCTCCTGCAGCAGTAGAAGGCCCTTTGCAGGCACCCTGCTGAGGACAAACGCGCAAGGTAGGGGATTGCTGCNTAAAGAAGAACAGAACAATAAAGGGATTGAAGAAGAGAAAAAAAAAAAAAAAAAAAAAAAAAAAAAAAAAAAATAAAGAGAAAAGAAATATGAAAGGAAAGGATAGGAGTAAAGAGAAAGAGAGGTATATTGTAGATAGAAGAAAAGAAGAAAGGAGAAATATTAAAAAAAGGCACGAGAGAGAAAATAGGAAGGAGGTAAGAAAGAAGGAAGAAAAAGAAGGAGGAGAAGGAAAGATAGAGAAGAAGACGAAAAGAAGAGGTGAATGAATGAAGAGCTCATTAGTATTCCTTTAATTATTGTTTAAATAATGAATATTGTCATTCATCTTTTTGATTGCTGTTGCTGTTGTTGTTGTTATCATAGGTATCAACAGGATTAT
Source organism: Penaeus vannamei (assembly GCF_003789085.1). Taxonomy (NCBI): domain Eukaryota; kingdom Metazoa; phylum Arthropoda; class Malacostraca; order Decapoda; family Penaeidae; genus Penaeus; species Penaeus vannamei. The sequence continues at coordinate 291,704 of NW_020868970.1, forward strand.
TGTTATTATAATTACTATTATTATCATTATCATTATTTTTATAATAACTGTATAATCATATTATTATTATTATTTATATTATGTTATTATTATCATTATTATTATTATTATTATTATTATTATTATTATATTATTATTATTATATTATTATTATTATATATTATTTATATATTATTATTATCATTATATTATCATTATTATTATTTATTATTATTATTTCATTATATTATTATTAATTATTATATATCATTCATTATTATTATCATTTTATCATTATCATCATGATTTGTTATCATAATACATGTATTATGTTATTTATCTTATTATTTATTATTATCATTATAATATATCATATTGTTGTTGTTGTTGCTATTGTTGTGTATCATAGATCATCAGAATATGTTATCATAATTACTATAATTATCATTTATCATTATTTTTATAATAACTGTATTATTGTTATTTTATCATTATTATTATTATTATTATTATCATTATTAATATTATGCATTATTGTTGTTGTTGCTGCTATTGTGTTGTGGTTGTTGTTGTTGTATCATAGGTATCATCATGATTATGTTACTATAATTACTATTATTATCATTATCATTATTTTTATAATAACTATTATTATATTATTCATTATTAATCATTATTATCATTATTATTATCAATTATTATTATTATCATTATATTATCATCATTATTATTATCTATTATTATTATTATTATATTATTATTATTATTATTATTATTATTATTATTATTATTATTATTATTATATTATTATTATATCATTATCATGTTGTTGTTGTAGTTGCTGTTGTTGCTATGTTATTATAATGATAATTATCATTATTATTGTTGTTTGTTGTTGTCATTAAATAATTATCATATTTTTTTGTCATTAATATTATTATCATTAATATCATTATTATCATTATCATCATCATTATTATCATTATAATGATTATTATCATTACCATTATTAATTGTATTATTTGCATTATCATAATAATAATGATAATGATAATATCATCATTATCATTATCATTACTATTAGACTTGTTTACATTTTTCATATCATTATTATTAGTATATTACTATCCTCATCAATATCATTGTTGGTACCATAATCATCATTATCATTAGTACTGTCATCATCATGACTATTTCTATTATTACTGCTAATGTTAACGTTATCACTATAGTTATTATTATCATTGTTATTATTATTATTATTATTATTATTAATATTATTATTATTATTATTTTTATATATTATTATTATTATATTGTTTGTGTTGTTATTTTTACTATTATATCATTACTATTATTATTATTACTACTACTATCATATCATTATTTATTGTTATTACTATTATTATTAAAGTTATCAACATCATTAATATCATCATATATTCACTTTGTCATTATCATTATTGTTATTATCATTATTCATTATCATCATTATTATCATCATTATCATTATTACTATCATCATCACTATGGTATGATCATTGTCATTATTATTGTTACTATCCTGTTATCATTGTTGTTATTGTTGTTTGTATTATATTTTGATAATGCATTAATTATTATATAATAAAGATGTAATATAATGTATAATAATGATAATGTTAATGATAATTAGACAGCATTGTCTATTTATCATATTATTTTATTATGATTACCGATTGTATTTCTTATATTATCATCCATATTCATATGTTAACATATATTAACATTTTACATACACATCATGATAAACAATCAAACACACACACACACATACACACACACACACAACCACACATACACACACAACACACAACATACAACACACACACACACACACACACACACACACACACACACACACACACACACACACACACACACACACACACACATACACACACACACACATACAACACACACACACACACACCAACCCACCACCCCACTCTCCTCCCTCCCCGTACACTCACCCAACTTATACAACTTGATACAAATTTAAACTCCGCTATGAGCATTTATAACTCGTTTTCATGCCTAAATAATCTTATATTCTCTTCTCTCGCTTCCCCAAATCGCTTTTTAATTGCAAATTCTCTGCGTTCATGGTAACTTGGGTTCTTGCCATGTCCCTTTCTCAAAAAATAAAAATAAAAATGAAAAGAAGAAGAAGGAAGGATAATGTATTCATATTTCTTACCCTCTTTCGTAAAGAATGTGTTGATCTTTTTTTTTTTTTTTTTTTTCTATTCCTGTGTTTGGTTATGATTTATCAGTAGTTTGTTCTTTTACTTTCACGTTTCGCATTTATGTTTTGATTAAGAATCACTCTTTCCCTCTTTTATTCTCTATCTTTCTTTCTTATTCTCTCTCTCTCTCTCGTCTCTCTTTTCTCTCTCTCTCTCTCTTTCTCTCTCTCTCTCTCTCTCTCTCTCTCTCTCTCTCTCTCTCTTCTCTCTCTCTCTCCTTTTTTCCGTCCCACCCTCACTCTCTTTCTCTCTTTTTTTTCTTTTTTAAGGTTCTCCTTCGGTTTTTTGTCTTTCTTCCTTTCGCTTTTTTGGTCGTTATCTTTCATTTCATTTTCAGTCTATTGCTAACGCTCTTTTATTTAAATATAACTCTTCTAATTATCAATATTGCCATCATTAATATGACATTTTCAATCACTATTATCTATTTATTCCTATCATCATCACCATTATCATTACTGTTATTGTTATCTTTATAATCATTATTGTTATTAATGATACTACTATTATCATATTAATTATTTTCATTACATTAATCCATCTCTTAGTTTTGATTTTATTTTTTTTTTCAGATTCAGTAAAGTAAAACTGTAACACGAGAATAACTATGAATTAGATATAAAATTATTACTATTAAAGTAACACTAATTACGAATCGTACTGGCCAATGAAGCTTCACTGAATCATTCGAAAATTCAGACGGAAATACTCCATTTTCTACTTTTAGAGCCATAAAATAGTTGCATTTCCTTTTGCATATTTGAAAAGACGGTAATTTCCCTCTTTTCTTCGTCCATTTACTTGCAAAATCATAAAAACAGGAAGCACAATACAGGAGTGCGAATAAATAAAATAAACGAAGTGCGAATAAAAAAAAAAACTTTCGTGCGAATAAAGAAAGAAAAACTAAGTACGAACAAAATGTAAACAGAGTACGAATAGCCACGAAACGAGAGTGCGAATAACGCCCGAACCACCTCTCCGAGATCGATACCAGCTCGAAACTGTCACCGAAACTTCTTAATGTTGCACTAAATTCACGCTAATCAAGTATGCAGAAGCCCAACTGGACTTGTAAATCCTTTTTAATGTCGCCCTCGAACACATAAATCGAAAGTTCATGGTTTCGGTGTATTTCTAGAGCGAACTACGCACCTTTTACGTCAAAGGGAAATGAAATATATGAATCAATGATTCACACATCAAAGCACATTTAGGGGAAAAGTTATTGATTTCAAATCCTCCCTTGATTACCGATAAAGTGTTACAAAAAATGTGTTAAAAGAAATCAAGCACACGCAATTGCGCTTATACATCTACACACAGATATGTCCATGTACACATACAGTGAAAAAATATGAATAAATACACACACACACACACACACACACATATATGTATAATAATTATATAATATATATATATAATAATATATATTATATATATATATATATATATAAATATATCTGTAGATATGTTTATATATACATACATGCTACCTACACACGAACACACAAACACACACACCACACACACACACACACACACACACACACACACACACACACATATAATATATATATATATATATATATATATATATATATATATATATATATATATATATCTGTGTGTAAGTAGGTTTCTGAAAATAATCATTGCATTTCTGTCTATGTTTTGATTCCGATCACCGCGGCAAATCGAGAATACCAGCCTGATTACATGAAAAAAAACAGCTGATTCCACTCCCTCAGCCTCCATTAACGCAGACGAGGTCACGTCCCCGCGGCTTCCCACAACAAAACGCTCGCGAACATAAAATTAACCATTACAGCCACTAATACTTCATCATTAAGGAGTGCGCGGGCGGGTCATATCAATGGCTCAAAGATTTAATCCTTCCAAATGAGCTATTAGGAAACCGGGGTCGACAAATCACCCTGGAATAAGAGAGAGATAATGAGGAGGTGATCCCGTGTACAGAGCGTGCCCTCCGCGCCATTAAGCGATCCATAATTAAAGATATCGTAACGTTATCTCGCGCCAAATATAAATTCTCTTCAAAATGATCAAGCGATGTCTCCGCCCCGACGCGTACAGCTCGATCCCTTTAATTACAGGAAATGGAAATGGAAACTTTGATATCTCATCTGCGATGTTTTTTTGTTTTCTTTTTTTACGCGTTCGAATCTCATCTCGGTGGCTCCGTTTTTTTCGGTAAAAGGATTCGATTCTTCGTGATATTTCATTTTTTTTTTTAACGGTTATACTGACCGTTTTCTCTTCTTTTTGACGCAATGATAATGAAGAACAATTCCGTAGCGGAGAGAGGAAGAAGAGAAATTCGAGGTTAAATAGTACAGGCCGACGGATCCGAGACAATTAGCCGGGCCGCTATCTGGTGCCGCAGCCTCTCCGTTTTCTACAGCGTCAGTTCCGGAACGGCGCCGGTGATGAATAGGAGGGGGGGCTTCGGTAAACGTCGAGGAAGCGCGGCGCTGGATTTTCGAGGAGACGGGGTGGGGGGGGGGGAGGAGTGGAGGAGGGGGTGGAGGGTGGAGGAGGGAGGAGGGGGGGTGGAGGGTGGGAGGAGGGGGAGGAGGAGGAGGAGGGGGTGGAGGTGTGGAGGAGGAGGGTGGGGAGGAGGAGGAGGAGGGGTTGTTTATGTAATCATTTTGTGTTGGTTTTGGAAGAGGAAAACTGTGCGAGTTGTGTTGATCTTGTGTGCCCGCATGTGATACAGGCATATGGAAAGGGTGAATGAGAGAGAGAGAGAGGGAGGGCGAGACAGACAGACAAACAGACAGACAAGAAAGAAAGAGAGAGAGAGGGCGAGACAGACAGACAAAGAAAGAAAGAGAGAGAGAGACAAGACAGTGCGAGACAAAGAGAGAGAGAGAGACAGACAAACAGACAAAAAGAGAGACAGTCAAACAGAAAGAGAAGGGAAAAAGATCAAGAAGGGCAACAGACAAAAAAAAAAAAAAAAAAAAAAATATAGACCCAGAAAAAAGAAAGATAGACCCAGAAAAAGAAAGAAAAAAACGAAAAATAGACCCAGAAAAAAAAAAAAGAAAAAACGAAAGATAGACCCAGAAAAAAAAAACGAAAGATAGACCCAGAAAAAAAAAAAACCCCAGAAAGATAGACAGAAAAACAATACCAAAAATAGAACAAAACAAAACAAAAAAAAAAAAAGAAAACAGAAAGACCAAAAAGAGCAGAATAAACGTATGTTGATTTTCTATTGCCTCGAGCCGCCCGCGACGAGTCCCTGTCAGCCGCCCGATGGTGAGGAAGCGCGCATCAGGAAGACAAAATGTCCCATCTGGTTCGGGCGCTGTGGAGGTCATCCGGAATTCTTTTAAATTCCTGGCCACGCTATCATGTTTTTTGTTTTTTATTTTTTTGGTTGTTGCTGTTTTGTGTCGTTTCTTTTTTGTTTTTTTTTTTTTTTTTGTTTTTTTGTCATTTGTTTTTCGGTTGTGAATACGCGAAAGGGAGAAACTGAAAGAGATAAAGAGAGAGAGAGAGAGAGAGAGAGAGAGGAGAGAGAGAGAGAGAGAGAGAGAGAGAGAGAGAGAGAGAGAGAGAGAGAGAGAGAGAGAGAGAGAGAGAGAGAGAGAGAGAGAGAGAGAGAGAGAGAGAGAGAGAAGAGAGAGAGAGAGAGAGAGAGAGAGAGAGAGAGAGAGAGAGAGAGAGAGAGAGAGAGAGGAGAGAGAGAGAGAAGAGAGAAGAGAGAGAGAGAGAGAGAGAGAGAGAGAGAGAAAGAGAGACAGACAGACAGAGAGAGAGAGAGAGAGAGAGAGAGAGAGAGAGAGAGAGAGAGAGAGAGAGAGAGAGAGAGAGAAACGAGAGAGAGAGAGAGAGAACGACCGACAGAGAGTGAGAAATAATTGAATAAAGTGCAACACTCTTCTCTTTTTAAGGAGAGTGCAGACCATCCCAATGACCTACCCAAATATCAACAAAATTTTGATCGTAATAACACAACACCTAAAATAAATATAAATAAATAAATAAAATAAAAGAAGAAGAAGAAGACAAAAAAAAAAAAAAAAATACAATCAATTCATCACACATTCCCATCATCATCATCATCACCATCTTTCACCATCACTCTCAAACCCCAATCTTCTTTCTCCCGGCCCTCCCTTTTTTATGCCTTCCTTTCTTCTTCCCCCTTTTATCCAAATCCTTTATCCTCCTTCGCTCTGGGTGACGAACCGCGACAACAAAAGATGACAGAGCGATTGATGTTTCAAAGGAATCCCTGACACTGGCGAGAAGCGAAAACGAATCTTTTTTTGTTCGAGATAAGATTCGAAACAGGATTCGTTCAGGAGGATTATCATTTTCATTTTGGATTTTTTTGTTTTCGTGTGTCTTGTTTATTTGTTTGTTTTTCAATCTATCTATCTACATCATTTTCATTTTGTTTTCGTGTATTTTGTCTCTCTGTTTGTTTGTTTATCTGTCAATCTATATAATTTTCATTTTGGATTCTTTTCGTGTGTCTTGTTTATTTGTTTGTTTATTAATCTATCTATCTATCTTTGCTTGTCTGCTGGAAAGAAAGCGAAAACGAATCTTTTTTTGTTCGAGATAAGATTCGAAACGGGATTCGTTCATGGGATTATCATTTTCATTTTGGATTCTTTGTTTTCGTGTATTTTGTCTCTCTGTTTGTTTGTTTATCTGTCAATCTATATAATTTTCATTTTGGATTCTTTGTTTTTGTGTGTCTTGTTTATTTGTTTTTTTATCAGTATATCTATCTATTTTTGCTTGTCTGCTGCTTCTTGTCTCTCAATTTGTTTATTAATCTATCTATCTTTGTTTGTCTGCTGCTTAATTAGTCTATCTGTCTTTCTATTTATCAATTTGTCTATCCATTTCTATCTGTCCGCTGTTTATCAATCTATCTATTTCTGTTTGTATACTGCTTTATTAGTCTATCTGTCTGTTTGTTTATCAGTTTTTCTATCCATGTCTATCTGTCTTTGCTTATCAATCTATCTATTTGTCTGTTTATGAATCCATCTATATATATCAATCTGTCTGCTGCTTATCAGTCTATCTATCTGTTTATCAATCTATCTATCCATGTCTATCAATCTGTTTATCAATTTATCTATCCATGTCTATCTATCTGTTTATCAATCTGTCTATCCATGTCTATCTATCTGTTTATCAATCTGTCTATCCATGTTTATCTGTCAGCAATCTGTCTATCATGTCTATCTATCTGTTTATCAATTTATCTATCCATTTCTATCTATCTGTTTATCAATCTGTCTATCCATGTCTATCTGTCTTAGCAATCTGTCTATCCATGTCTATTTATCTATTTATCAATTTTCTATATCCATTTCTATCTATCTGTTTATCAATCTGTCTATCCATGTCTATCTGTCTATTTAGCAATCTGTCTATCCACGTCTATATATCTCTTTATCAATCTTAAATTAATTTATTAATTTTTTTTTAATTTATTAAAACCAATTTAATAAAAATTAATTTAACAATAATAAAAAAATCATCCATTTTTATCTATCTGTTTATCAATCTGTCTATCCATGTTTATCTATCTGGTTATCAGGTTCTCTTTCCATGTCTATCTACGGATGTGTATTTGATTCTGTCTTGGAAGATAACTTCGAGGAAATCAAAATCGTCAGCATTAATAAGTTATCTTCACTGTCCTCCATTTACCTCACGATGTCCAAAAATGGCGTTCTCTCTAGCCTCTTCCTTCTCCCCCTCCTCTCCTCCTTCTCCCTTCCCCTCCTTCTAAACTTCCTCTACTCCTTCTTCCCTCTCCCTATTCCTTCTTCCCTTCCTCTCCTTCTCCTTCACTTCTTCCTTCTCCCCTCCCCTTTCCTCCTTCTACCCCTTCCTCCTTCTTCCCTCTCTCGCTCCCCTCTTCCCTCCCCCCTCCCCCATTCTGCACCAATATCCCTTCGCCCTCTCCCCCTCCCCCTTACCCCCTCTACCACCACGTGCAGTTTACGAGGGCGGATCAGCTGTGTAACCCCCCTCTCCCCCCCCTACCCTCTTCTCTCCTTCTCCTGCTTCCCTTTTCCTACCTCCTATCCTTCCCTTTATCATCTTTCTTTCTCGTTTCCCCCTCCTTATTCTTCTTCCTCCTTCTATTCCTTTCCTTCCTTCCTAACTCTATCTCCCCCCTCCCTCACCCCACACAGCCCTCCATTCCTTCCCCTCTTTTCTCTCTTCTCTTTAACCCCATCCTTCCTTTCTTCCTCTTTTTCCCTCTCCTTCCTATTCCTCTCCCCCCTCCCATCTTCTCTTCCTCCCTCATACCGACCTCTATCTCCTACCCGTCCCCCCTCCTCATTCCCTCCTTCCTCCTCCCTTACCATTCCCCTCCTTCCCTCCTTCTCTCTCCCTCCCTCCTTCCTATCCTTCCATCTCTCCCTCCTCCTTCTTCCTCTTATCCTCTTCCCTTATTCCATTCCTCCTCCTTCCCCCTCCCTCCGTCTATCCTCCTCCCTTATCTATTCCCTTCCCTCCTCCTTCCTTCCCCCTCCTCCTATCCTCCATCTCTCTCCTCCCTTCTTCCCTCATCCTCCCCTTATCCTCCCCCTCCTCCTCCTTCCCCCCTCCCTCCGTCCTATCTCCCCCTTATCCTTCCCCTCCCCTCCTCCTCCCTCCCTCCCTCCCTCCTCCTCTCTCCCTCCTTACTCTCCCCTCCTCCCTTCTTCCCTTATCCATTCCCCCTTCCTCCTATCCCCTAATCCCCCTCCTCCTATCCTCCCTCCTCCTACCCTCCCTCCTATCCCTCCCTCCTACCCCTCCCTCCTCCCTCCTCCCCTCCTATCCCCTCCCTCCCTCCCCCCTCCAAACCGTGACCAGATGAAGGAGACTCGCCAGCGCCACGTCCCAGGATCCTTCACTCCGGGAGACCACGTTCCTCGAGACACAATAATGCCTCGCACGTTACCATTTTACGGCATTTTTACGTGGCTTTTTCGGGGTGCTGGCGCGGTGGGGTGAGGGTGGGTGGGTGGGTGGGTGGGGGTGGGGGGGAAGGGGATAGGGGGATAGGGAAGGGGGAAGGGAGGGGGGGAGGGGGGAAGGGGGGAGGGGGGGGGGGGTAGGGGGGATAGGGAATAGGGGAAGGGGGGATAGGGGGAAGGAAGGGGGGGATAGGGGGGAAGGGAAGGGGGAGGGGAGGGATAGGGGATAGGGGGAAGGGAAGGGGGGGGGGAAGGAAGAGGATATAGGGAAGGGGGAAGAGGGAAAGGGGAAAATAGGGGGAATGGAGGAAGGGGGATAGGGGAAGGAAGAAAGGGGGAAGGGAAAGGGGGAAAAGGCAAAGGGAAAGGGAGAGAGGAGAAAGGGGAAGAGGGGGAGAAAGGGGGGAAGAAAGGGGGGATGGGGAGAAAGGGAAAGATATAAATATTAAGGGAAGAAAGACTAAAGAGAAGAAAGAGAAGAATAAGAAGAAGAAAGGAGAAGAATCAGAATCAGAGGGGAAGGAGAGAGGGGAGAAGAGGGTGAGGAGGGGAAATAATAAGGCCTTGCGTCGGTTCACGTTTCTTCCCCGAGACGAAATTAGACATCTCTGAATATTGCTGTCAGGATGCTCTCTGTCTGTCTGTCTGTGTCTGTCTGTTTTTTTTCTCTCTTCTGTCTGTTTTTTTTTTTTTTTCTCTGTCTGTCTTGTCTCTCTCTCTCTTCTGTGTCTGTCTGCCTGTATCCCTTTCTCTCTTTCTGTCTGTCTGTCTGTCTGTATCTCTCTCTCTTTCTCTCTCTCTCTCTCTCTCTCTCTCTCTCTCTCTCTCTCTCTCTCCTCTCTGTGTCTATCTGCTGTATCTCTCTTTTCTGTCTGGTATATCTGTCTGTTTCTCTCTCTCTTTCTCTTCTCCGTCTGTCTGTCTGTGTTTGTTCTCTCTCTCTCTCTCTCTCTCTTCTCTCTCTCTCTCTATCTCTCTTCTTCTCTCTCTCTCTCTCTCTCTCTCTTTCCCTCTTCTCTCTCAACTTTCTTTTATTTTTTATCACTTATGACATCAATAATGAAAAATAAGAATCTTGTGATTCTCCCCCCCCAAAAAAAAAAAAAAAAAATATTGATAACAGACTGTCGGCCATCATTTTTAAATTTGTTTTACATCATTCTTTATCAAATTCTCCCGATTATCTTCCTGTGTTTTACTGTCCTCCCACTTCGCTGACCTGGGATATCGACTGGCCAAACGAGCGAAGGAATCACCTGGTTGGGTCGTTTGGGTGAAAAATTGGAAATATTTCGGTCTTTATTGGCCTAAATTATCCACCGGCCGCAGGATACGAGAGAGAAGAGAAGAGATGAGAGAGAGAGAGAGGAGGGAGAAGGAGGGAGGGGAGAGGGAGGAAGGGAGAAGGAGGGAGTGGGGGGATGGGAGAGGGAGGGTGGGAGGGAGGGAGAGGGAGGAGAGGAGGAGGTGGAGGGGAGGGAGTGGGAGGGTGGGAGGGTGGGAGGTGGGAGAGGGAGAGAGAGAGAGAGAGAGAAGGGGAGGGAGAGAGTTAGATAGATAGATAGAAAGATAGGTAGATCGATCGATATATATATATATATATACATATATATATATATATATATATAATATATATATATATATATATATATATATATAGAGAGAGAGAGAGAGAGAGAGAGAGAGAGAGAGAGAGAGAGAGAGAATGTGAAAGAGAGAAAGAAAGATCGTGTAGCCTTTTTGAATAAAAAAATATAATTCAGTATATAAAAACATCTTATCAATTATTATTCCATACCTGAAGACGAAAAATCTTTCTACGTCACGGAATATGATAATTTTTGCTCTATAGTGACACCTTGTATTTTATGTATTTTTCTATTGATTTCTGATCTTCATATTTTATCCTTTTTAGTCAAATCTCTTATTTTCTCTCCTTTCTTATAATGTATTGCTGTGTGATTTTCTAATATTTATTTTGTTTTTTTGTTTTTGTTTTTCCCGTACTTACATAACATTCGTAACATAAGCATACACGCAACACAACACACACACACACACACACACACACACACACACACACACACACACACACACACACACACACACACACACACACACACACACACACACACACACACACACACACACACACACACACACACACACACACACACACACACACACACACACACACACACACACACACACACACACACACACACACACACACACACACGCACGCGTACTCTATTTTCCCTTTTCCCCTTTGTCTCTCCTTATCCTCTTCCCTTTCTATTCCCCTATCCTTCTCTCCCTTCTTCTTCCTCTCTATCTTCCCTCTTCCATCTGTACCCCCCTCTATCTCCCTCTCCCATCTCTCCCTATCTCCCCCCCCTCCCCCTCTCTATCCCTTCCTCCCTTCTCCATCTCCCTCCCCTTTTCTCCCTTTCTCCTCTCCCCCTCTCCTCCACTCTCTCCCCATCCCTCTTCTCAACCCTCTCTCCCCTTCCCCTCTCTCCACTCCCCTCCCTCTATCTCCATCCCCTCCTCCCTCTCTCTCCCCCATGTCCCCCTCTTCTCCCTTCCATCTCCCTTTTCCCCTTCCCCCCTCCCCTCTCTCTCCCTTTCCCCCTCCCCCTCCTCCCCTCCCCTCTCTCTTCTTTTCCCCTCCCCTCCCCTCTATCTCCCTCCCTCTCCACTCCACCCCTTGTCCCCCTGTCCCCCTCTCCCACATCCCTCCCCGTCCCCCTCTCCCATCCCTCCCCTCTCTCTCCTCCCCTCCCCTCCCCTCTCTCTCCCCTCTCCTCTCTCCTCTTCCCCTTATCTCCCGCTCTCTCTCTCTCCTCCCCTCCCTCCCCTCTCTCTCTCCTCCCCCTTCCCTTATCTCCCGCTCTCCCTCTCTCTCCCCCCATCTCCCGCTCTCCTCTCTCCCCTCTCACACCTCCACCTCAAGATAACCAGAATGAGATGTCTGAAGTGTTCCTAAGTAGGTCAGCTGGAACGCAAGAGAGAAGTGACCTCCAGACATGTCACTGAGGTGCTTGCCTGTCGCTTCCAATCCCTGGAGTTGTGGTGTCGAGTGTGCTGTGTTATCCTCGTGGTTGTGTGGTAATGTTTTTTTTTTTTTTTTTTTTTTTTTTTGTTATGGCGTTTTTGTTGTTGTTGTTGTTGTTGTTATGGCGGATGTTTTTTTTTTTTCTTTTCTTTTTGGTGTTTTCTGTTCGATATATTTGATTGTGGTGTTAACAATTTTTCTCCATTTATAACAGGTAAATTGGACATATATTCTATACCATCTCAATAAAGAAGAAAAAAAACTAATCTAAATAAATTTTACCCAAACGCATATTAAAAAAAGCAAATACACATCTTACCTAAACAAAACAGCAGATAAAACACACATAAAAACAAAAATATCCTCCTAAAAAGCAACAAACAAACAAAAAAAACACAAACAAACACACCACTCAAACACACACGATACCACAAACACAAAAATACTCCAACCTTTTCACACATGAAAAGCAAACACACATCCAACATATACAAAACAACAACAAATACAAAACACATATTCTACCCAAACACACATAAAAACAAAAACATCCCACCTCAAACAAAACAATAACAAAAATAAGTAACTAAAACACAAACAAACACTCCTTCCAAATACATATCCTACCTCAGCAAAACAACAAAGACATATTCCATCCAAAACACACGAAACAAACATCCTGTCTTAATAAAAAGAAATAAAACGAAGAAATATTCCATCCAAACACACACACACAAAACAAACACAAATCATATCTTGAAAAGAAACAAGAAATAAAACAAACAAACATTCCATCGAAACACACACACACACACACACACAAAACAAACACAAATCTTAAAAAAAGACAGAAATAAAGCAAACACACAAAACACACATTCTACCGAAACGCATGAAAAACACACATCCAACATCAACGAAAACAAAAAATCAACACACTCCTCTATACCCGAACACACAACTCCATTTCCTCGAAGCCTAAGCCAATGCCAATGTTCCTCTTCCGTTGCTGAGGAAGAGGATGCATGATTCGAACGAGGAGGGGGGGGGAGAGGGAAAGGGGAAAGGGAGGAGAGGAGGAGGAGAGGGAGGAGGAGGAAGAGAGGAGGAGAAGGGGGAATGGGGAGTGGGGAGGGGGAGGGAGGGAGAGGAAGGGAAGAGAAGAGAGAGATGGTAAAGGAAGGAGAGGAAGAAAGGAGAAGGGGGGGAGAGAGGAGAGGAGGGGGAAGGGAAAGAAAAAAGAAAAAGAAAGAAAAAAAGAAAAGAAAAGAACGAGATATAGACCGAGAAGAATCAAAATCAGAATCAGAAGAACAATAAAACCGAGACACAAAAAAGACACAAAACGAAAAAATTAAATACCAGAAAGAGAGAGAGAGAGAGAGAGAGAGGAGACAAGACCCACCAAGCAACCAAGAAGCACGCTAAACTCGCCCATGACGACCGTATCCTTAAACAGCCTAATTAGCCGGCCCCTGAGTGTTATCTTGAGCCCGAAGACGCCCGCGAAACACCTTGAGGATCGGAGAGATGTCTCAGGGCCTCAATTAGGGCGCTAAGACGATCTGCATCCGAGAGAGAGGGGGGGAGAGGAGAAGGAGGGAGAGGAGGAGGAGGAGGGGGAGGAGGGAGAGGAGAGGGGAGAGGGAGAGGGAGAGGGAGAGGAGGGGGAATGGGG
>NW_020868971.1:19955-27455 GCF_003789085.1 Penaeus vannamei
ACCACAACAATGATTATACCTCTCTATGTATGACATGTTTATATATTCATACATACATACACAATCACACATGCTGTCTCTCTCTCTCTCTCTCTCTCTCTCTCTCTCTCTCTCTCTCTCTCTCTCTCTCTCTCTCTCTCTCTCTCTCTCTCTCTCTCTCACTCTCACTCTCACTCTCACTCTCACTCTCACTCTCACTCTCACTCTCACTCTCACTCTCACTCTCACTCTCACTCTCACTCTCACTCTCACTCTTTCTCTTTCTCACTCTTATTCTCTCTCTTTCTCTCTCACTCAGTCACACACACTCTCTCTCTCCCTCTCCCTCCCTCTCTCTCTCTCTAACTCACTCATCTCTCTCTATCTATCTATCTCTCTCTCTATCTGTGTGTGTGTGTCTCTCTCTCTCTCTCTATCTGTGTGTGTATGTCTCTCTCTCTCACTCTTTCTCTTTTCTCACTCTTATTCTCTCTTTCTCTCTTACTCAGTCACACACACTCTCTCCCTCTCTCTTTCTCTCTTCTCATCCACTTATTCTCTCTATCACTGTTTCCTCTCTCTCTCTCTCTCTCTCTCTCTCTCTCTTCTCTCTCTCTCTCTCTTCTCTCTCTCTCTCCTCTTCTCTCTCTCTCTGCTCTCCTCTCTCTCTCTCTCTTCTCTCTCTCTCTCTCTCTCTCTCTCCTCTCTCTCTCTCTCTCTCTCTCTCTCTCTCTCGGTCTCTCTCTCTCTTCTCTCTCTCTCTCTCTCTCTCTCTCTCTCTCTCTCTCTCTTCTCTCTCTCTCTCTCTCTCTCTCTCTCTCTCTCTCTCTCTCAATCTATCTCACACACACACACAATAATGCAAACACGGAATTAAACCTGAATTTAGAAAAATGCTTTAAGATATGAAACAAAACTCTAACATAAATAACAGCAAGCTCTTTTATAAATGTTAACACTATTCTTCTAATATTAATAAACAACAAATCTACATTACAGCAATGGCTACGATCACACACAATCAAATAATATCAAAATACTGTCTAAATACATCTAATTCAAATACATTTAAGTCATAACTCATCTCAATCAATAAAATACCAAATGCTTTAATATCAAGATACATCATCTTTATCACATTGATATCAAAGGCTTTATACCAACAGCAGGAAGTATGAATATAACTAAAAGAAGTCTACATTGAAATAAAAAAAAATATACAAATGCTTATAACACAAATATAACTTGAAAATAATTATATTTTTTTAACATGCTACAAGACTTGTACACCAAAGAATACTTTTGAAGTTGATTTAATCTTGTTTTTTATGATTGATCTTCAAGAAAATGTCTGAAGTTGGAACAGATATACTTGCCTTAAGAGAGAGTATCTAGAATATTACCAATACACGTAATATAAGAAAAGGAAGAAGCAAAAAAGCACAAAGACAAGATTACAAACACAAACAAACACACATTAAAGGCACAAACAAGGAGATTAACAACAGCATTATGAGACTACTTCAACACGACAAGAGTGGTCGATATTTTTTTTTATGAAGATGGGGTCTGGAAGAGGGAGAGAACAAGAAAGAGTGAGGATGATTAAGGGGGAAAGAGGGAAAGTGAGAGAGAGAGAGAAGAAGAAAAGAGACAGAGGGAGTGAGAGAGAGAGAGAATTGGGAGGATTTTTATTCTATTTTCACCTTTTTTTTCGTGTGTGACTATTTTTTTTTTGGAAAGGAGGAAGAGAAGAAGGAAGAGGGTGAGAATCTTTTCTCCTCCCCTTCCTCTTCTCTTCTCCTTTCTCCTCCTCCTCTTCCTCCACCTCCCTCTCCTCCTCTTCCACCTCCTCCCTCTCCTCCCCCTCCCTCTTTCCTCCTTCTTCCTTCCTTCCTTCCTCCTTCCCCTCCTCCCCCTCTTCCTCCTCCTCGTTCCTCAGGGACTGTATCTACTGGCAGCGTGCAATCCATAGCGCCCAGTATGCACAGACCATGAATCGCTCAGTGATTTGGTGTTTCAAATCCTCCAGCTTCTTCCTCCTCTTGTTGGCCGCTCGCTCCACGAAGTTGATGCAGGCAAACTCCAGCACGGCCGCAAAGACGAAAGCAAAGCAGAGAATGACGAAGTAGTCGAGGGCCGTGGCATAGGAGACAGCTGGCCATGCCGACCTGCCGCCGAAGCCAAGCGTAGTCATGGACAGCACAGTAGTCACACCTGGTGTTACGAGAGAAAACGGCACACCGTGAGGACGCGGCCACTGGAAGGGGGGAAACTGAAGTAAACTGTAGGGCACCCACCCTTTGCTCTCCCTGGACCTCTGGCGCTCGGGCTCTCTCCTCAACCTCCTTCCGGTGCTGCTCCATGGCCTTGCGACGCTTGTTAGTCGACCTCTCGAGGAAGTGCATCACGGTGTACTCCACGATGGCCCCGAAGACGAAAGTAAAGCACAGGATGACGAAGTAATCTAAAGACGTCGGGTACGAGACTTTGGGCATGGACGACTTGCCTCCGAAACCGATCTTGGTTAGTGAAAGCACTGTCGTTGCACCTGATTTACAAGGGAGGGAGGTTTGGTAAGGCGGAGGCCCTGCTCACGGACTCCGAGGGCGGCCAACCTGCTGAAAACTCGGGAGCTTTGAACACGACAATCTGGGCTAAGTTACTCTGACTCCTGATGCTCTGAATAAGCTATTTCTACTATTTGTTATAATCTATTTACTTTAATTTTTTTATATCTAAACCTGAATTCTTTTTTTAATCAGTTCATTTAATCAGATCTATGTACTGTTTACTGAATTATTGTTATCTTCATTATTAATCAATAAAGATTCTTACGTTATAGCCTGCAATCAAAGGAAACTGGAATGATTAGTCAATCAAATTTCAAAACAAATAAAAGAAAATTTCCTGAAAATGAAGACAAAAATGGAAAATTATTTTTTTTCCAAAAACACTTAAATCATAACTGTTAAAGATAAGAAATACGAATTAATAACTCAACAAAAGAACAGAGAAAAATGGGGAAAAATAAAAAAGGCCATTTTAGACGCTGTTATTCGAAACAAGAAGCAACAGAAAACGGAGGAAAAAGCATAAAGAATAAAAGAAATTCAAATAAAGAAAATCTGCGGAGAAAAAGAAAATCACGGTTAAATAAAAGAAAAAAAACAACAAGAAAGGAAAAAGAGAGAGAAAAAAACAGACAAAATAAGAAACAGCGATAATCTGCAGGAGAAAAAAAAAAAAAAACACATGAGTAAAAAGGGGAGAAAATAATAAAGGAATAAAGCCAATTACATGAAATAACAAAATAAAATAGAAGTTAATAATAAGCAGAAAATAAGACCTGGAATTTCGGAAGGAAAAAAAAAAAAAATGTTATTACGAATTAGTCTCAGACAAATACATTGACAAATTTTAGACAAAAAAAAAAAAAAAAAAAAACAGAAATAAGCCTTAAAATAACAATAATGAATTGCTAAAGCCGTTAATGACATTTGCAAGATAGCGAATCAGGGTTAAAACAAAATTATACTCATAATCTGTTAGTTTTTAATAATTCTATCAAATAATTATAGCTATACATACATAAGGAACCCAAATGAATAAAATAGATCTACGTTTACATGTTTTATGTGTATGCTAGTGTGTCTATGTATATTGTTTATGTGTGTCACAAATGTGTGTGTGTTTGTGTGTGTTTATATATGTGTATATGTATATATATGTATATATATATATATATATATATGTGTGTGTGTGTGTGTGTGTGTGTGTGTGTGTGTGTGTGTGTGTGTGTGTGTGTGTGTGTGTGTGTGTGTGTGTGTGTGTGTGTGTGTGGTGTGTGTGTGTGTGTGTGTGTGTGTGTGTGTGTGTGTGTGTGTGTGTGTGTGTGTGTGTGTGTGTGTGTGTGTGTGTGTGTGTGTGTGTGTGTGTGTGTGTGTGTGTGTGTGTGTGTGTGTGTAAAGTATATACATGTATATATATTCATATATATATATATATATATATATATATGTATATATATATATATTCATATATGTATATACATATTATATCCATATATATCTATCTATATATATATATATATATATATATATATATATATATATATATATATATATATATATTATATATATATATATATATATATATATATTATATATATATATATATATATATATATATATATATATACATATATATATACATACGTACATATATATATATATATATATATATATATTATATATATATATATATATACATAAACATATAAACATATATACCGAACCAACACACACACAGACACCCTAACCCCTAACCATCCCCTTTCACCCCTAACCCCTCCCCCTTCACCCCCCCACCCCAGCCCCTCACAGCCCCCCCACCCCCAGCCCCCCAGCCCCCCCCCACCCCCTTCATCCCCCCAGCCCCCCCCAGCCCTCGAGCCAGCCAGCCACGCATGCGCAACCGCTTACCTAGACAGACGCGGCCCGGGACGTCCTTCTTGGTGATCCAGAAGGCGACCCACGAGCAGCATACGATGAGGATGCAAGGGACGTACACTTGCAGGAGGAAGAAGCCGGTGAGCCTCTTCAGGTGGAATTTGACGCTGAGGATCGAGATCTCCTCTGGCGGTGTCGGCGCGGAGGAGCGAGAGGAGAGAGAGAGAGAGAGAAGGGGGGAAAGGGTTTTGAGATTAGTGATTTTTTTTTTTTTTTTTTTAGGGGGGAGTTTTTTTGGGGGGTTGGGGGGATCTTGTCTGTTTTTTTGGGGATGTTTTTTTTTTTTGGGGGGGAGGGTATTTTGTTTTTTTTTTTTTTGGATTTTTTTTGGGGGGAGGTTGGGGGTAGGTTTTTTTTTTTGGGTGGGGTGTAGGGGAAGTTTTGTCCGTTGTCGAGATTTTGGGTTTTAATTTTATTGCCCTTTTTAAATCTATTATCTTTATCATATTATTATTAACATTACTTTATCTTTATAATTATCATTATAAAAATTATCATCTTAATTGTCAACTTACTTCTGGATTGAGATTTTAATCTATCGATTTTTTTTTTCAAATATGTCTTGCTTCACTAATTCAATATCTCCATTTAGCTCATAAAAAAAAACTTCTATTTTGCCGTTTGTTTTTTATTTATGTGCTACGTATAAATCAATTCAATAAAGTGGTTATTCCTAATGGACATATTTTACGGCTATTATTATCATTACTATTAGTAGTAGTAGTAGTAGTTATTAATCTTGATGTACTTTATTATCATATCATTATTATTATTATTACTACGATCATCGTTATTATTATATTATTATTGTTGATACTGGATTTGTCATTATCATTCTTATTGTCATTATTGTTGTCATCTTCATAATCATTACCATCACCATCATCATCATTATCATCATCATCGCCATCATCACCATCATCATCATCATCACCAACATCATTATCATTATCATCATCATCAAAATGGTCAAAGTATACAACAGGATCCAAGATTAAGTTGCCAGTGATAAACTACTGTATTTTCCACTAATATCTAAATGAATCTGTAACAGCGAACCGATACATCGACTTCAACGATACTTCTTAAGTTTACTCTAACCCATTCTCGCCTCGTAGAAAATGACATATTTGAACTTGAACTGTCATGGCGGATGTACCTCGTGACGTCACAGCCAATCGTCTTCTTTCTCATTGAAATCTATTCCGGATTAATGTATTCCTGTGTTCTAATTTCCATCAAGTTCTATCGAAATGACGTATTTATTAAATGGACATTCTGTAAATATTGATATTCGTTGTATATTACGTACGTACATTTGTTTATTAGGAAATGTTTGATGCATGCAGAGCCATCTACCGGGAATATTTGAAAGTATTGTTGTCATTCTATTCGTTACTCATTTCGGAAGTAAAGTTTGTTTACAGTGCTGTTCGTGTGTGCGAGTGATTTTCCTAATAATTACAGTGAAAACGAACTCAAAGTGGCTTTTTTACGATCTCTGAACTACCGCTAGATTCAGTGAATTATAACAACCGTGTTCCAGTTGCAGAAATTCGTCAGAGATTCGACACTTCCCAACCGCCATTCGCTTCACCAAAAGGTAAGCCCAGTTTGAATTTTGAAACGTACAGATTATTGTAATTTGAAGCTGTCGGGTTAGAAATGCGGTGATTGGGGAAGAAAATATGTTCGTGAGGCGATTGGGAGAGATCCGGGTTGATGTCGCAGGTTTTGGGGGTTCATATGGCGATCTTTGTGTTAATTTGTGCGAATTGGTTGGGGTTCGCTGGTTCGTTGGTTCGGTCGGCGGGTCGAATCTCCCGTGAGTGAATCTTGGCTCGTAGTTTCTGTGGGGAAGGCTAGATCAGGAGCCGCTCGAGGGGTCATGGCGTCTGATTCCATTTTTGGAAGAAAAGAAAAGGTGTCATGGCGACTGATCCCATTACAAAAAAAAAAAAAAAAAAAAAACATGGAGTTCATTTTGATGACGTCACAAAAGTTGCGGATGCGTTGTGAATATGGTCGATCATTTTGGTCTTTTCTATTTTTAATAAAAGGATGGAAAATAATGATTATAATGGTTATATTTTCATCGAACAATCATCAATATAACCCTGTGGGACGCCATAACACCACCCCGAGTTGCTCCTGACCTAGCCTTTCCCTCTTATCTATGCTCCACTTTCTTTATGGTCTGAAATCCGATTCTTGGCTCGGGTCTTTGTCATTTTCCACTTTCTTTATCACCTGTAATACCATTCTTGGGTTCTTTGTCTTGTCTTCTATTCGCCAGTTTCTTTATTATCTCAAATACGATTCTTGGTTCGGAGTTTTTTTTTTTTTTGATATAATGGTGATAATGATTATTGTTTTATTATCTTTATTAATGCCATGGTAATAATTATGATGACAACTTCAGTTCTATTACTAATTATATCATTAAGAACAAGAGACAACAATAATGATGAAATCTGAAATAAAATGCATACAGATCCTGTCAATATAGGAATATGAAATCAACATTAAAAGAAAGCGGGAAGATTAAAAGAAAATTGAAAGAATAAAAAGGAATAGAAACACAAGTATATAAAGAGAGAAAGAGAGAGAGGAGGAGGAGGAGGAGGAGGAGAGAGAGAGAGAGAGAGAGAGAGGAGGGGGGAGGAGGAGGAGAGAGAGAGAGAGAGAGCGAAACTGGTGAAACATGATTAAAGAATAACGAAGAAAGAAACTCCAACAAGCGTAAATGAGATGAGAAGATTGGAAATAAAATTAAAAAAAAGATATAAGGCCAACGGGAAGGAAAATGTGGCGAGATCAGAAGAAAACGGGACGATCGAATAGGGATTAAAATAAAGAAAACGGAACCCTCGTGAAAATTATCTACAGAAAATGGGAAGTCGTAGAACAGAATTTTGAAGGGGAGACTGTATCATTTTTCGAAACTTTTGTGACATTAAGGAAAAGAAAAGTAAGTTATTGTGGAAGTCTTTGACAGGTGTAGTTACTG
>NW_020868971.1:34955-52455 GCF_003789085.1 Penaeus vannamei
AATTGGTCTTGTGGGTGTTTTTTTTTAATAATTATTACACATACTGAATACATACACATATACATACTCGTTCATAGCTAAACACTCATGCACAAATACATACACAAACGCACTCGCATACATACACAAACGCACTCGCATACATACACCACATCACGCACATGCGCGCTCATGCATACATGCACGTGTGCGCTCTCTCTCTCTCACACACACACACACACACACACACACACACACACACGCACGCACGCACGCACGCACGCACGCACGCCACACACACACACACACACACACACACACACACACACACACACACACACACACACACACACACACACACACACACACACACACACACAGCACACACACACACACGCACACACACTGGTCGAAACCGGTCAGAGATATCTCTTGCCTTGAGCAGATATTCATTTTCATTCATACCTTTGTCTTACCTGTCATTGCCACCATTATTGTCATCGCTGTATTTATATCTTCCTTTCATGCATCCTGCCTCTCTCTCTCTCTCTCTCTCTTTCTCTTTCTTCTCCCTCTCTCTCTCTCTTTCTTCTTTCTTTCTTTCTTCTTTCTTTCTTTCTTCTTTCTTTCTTTCTTCTTTCTTTCTCTCTCTCTCTCTCTCTCTCTCTCTCTCTCTCTCTCTCTCTCTCTCTCTTCTCTCTCTCTCTCTCTCTCTCTCTTCTCTCCCTCCTCACTCTCTCTCTCTCTCTCTCTCTCCTCTCTTTCTCTCTTCTCTCTCTCTCTCTCCTCTCCCTCTCTCTCTCTTCTCTCTCTCTCTCTCTCTCTCTCTCTCTCTCCTCTCTCTCTCTCTCTCTCTCTCTCTCTCTCTCTCTCTCTCTCTCTCTCTCCCCCTCCCTCTCCCTCTCCCTCTCTCTCCCCTCTCCCTCTCCCTCTCCCTCCCTGCCCCTCTCCCTCTCCCTCCCACCCTCCCTCTCTCCCACCCTCTCTCCCTCTCCCTCTCTCTCTCCCTTTCTCTCTCTCTAAGTAAAGATGAGTAAGGATGAGTAAATTCCCCTCGCGACTCCCTTTGATCTTAATGAAGGAACACAGGTTTACCCTCAAAGACAACACACAAAGAAAGGGGAAAATGTGAAGGAGCTTTTAATCTACACATTGAACGTCTTGGAGATGGTTGGCTCTCTCTCTCTCTCCCCTCTTTCCCCTCCTCGTCCGTTCTTTCTCTTTACTCTTCTTTTCTGTCCTTCTCTCTTTTCCTTTTATTCTCCCTCCCTTCTTTCCCCTCATCGTCCACTCTTTCTCTTTACTCTCTTTCCCCTCCTCCTCTCTTTTACCCTCATCGTTCCACTCTTTCTCTTTACTCTTCTTTTCTGTCCTTCTCTCTTTTCCTTTTATTCTCCCTCCCTTCTTTCCCCTCCTCTCTTTCTCTCTTATTCTCCCTCCCCTCTTTCCCCTCCTCCTCTCCTTCCCCTCATCGTCCACTCTTTCTCTTTACCCTCTTTCCCCTCCTCCTCTTCTTTCTACTCCCTTCTTTCCCTACCTTCTCTCTTTCCTCATCCTTCTCCCCTCTTTACTCTTTACTTTCATTCGTCTTCCTCCCTTAACTCCCTTCTCCCTCCCTTAACTCCCTTCTCGCTCTTCTCCTCTCTCTCTCTCTTCTCTCTCTCTCTCTCTCTCTCTCTCTCTCTCTCTCTCTCTCTCTCTCTCTCTCTTCTCTCTCTCTCTCTCTCCCTCTCTCTCTCTCTCTCTCTCTCTCTCTCTCTCCTCTCTCTCTCTCTCTCTCTCTCCTCTCTCTCTCTCTCTATCACTTCCTTACCATTTTTCCTCCTCCCTTTTGGTTACTTGCATTTCCTCCTTCCCCCTTTCTTCATATCTCCCCATCCCTCAGCCCCCCCTCATTGCCTTCCCTCCCCCCTCTCCCCCATTTCGACCCCCCCTTCCCCCTCCCTTCATGGCATCCCCCCCCCTATTTGCTTTCCCTCCTCCCTTCCCCTTTTCCCCCTACCCCATTTTCTCCTCCCTCCGCCTCCCCTTACCCCATTTTCTCCCCCACTCCCCAAACTCCACCCATTGCTTTCCCTCTCCCCTCCTCCTCCCCCTTCCTTACTCCCCCCTCCCTCAGTCCTCCCTCCTCCCTCCTCCTTCCCCCTCCCTCTCCCCCCTCTCCCTCCTCTGCCCTCCCCCCCCCCCCTCCTTCTCCCTCCTACCCCCCCTCCTTCACTCCCCCATCCACTCCATTCACAAACATGAAACGAGAATCCAAAACTCGACAATCAATCAAAGATAGAGCATTGATGGGTATTTTTTAATGGGGGGGGATGGGGATGGGGTGGATAAAGGGGTTGGATAAAAGAGATAGGGGTTGGGGGGGTGGGTGGGGGGGGGGGTAGAGGGACTTTATTTGAAGAGATGCTTGAGTGACGTCTCGCCTAAATTGGAGAGCAAGCGGCAGAGTGGATTTTAAGGGTTAATGATGGTGATGGGGGGTGGGTGGGGGGGAGGGGGGGATTTTAAGGGTTAATGAAGATGATGGGTTGGATGGGGGGAGGGGGGGTGATTTTAAGGGTTAATGATGGTGATGGGGGGTGAGAGATGAAGAGAGTGGATGGGAGAGATGGGTTGGTGGGGGTGGGGTGGGGGGAGGGGAGAAAATGAGGAGGGCGATTGGGAGGGAGATGGAATGAGAGAGAAAGGGAAGGAGAGAGAAGGGGGTGAAAGAGAGGGAGAGAGAAGAGAAAGAAATAGAGAGAGAGAGAGAGAGAGATACAGGTAAAGATGCACAGAAATACAGACTCAAATAGAAAGGGAGGGAAAGAGAGAGAGAGAAAAAAAAAAGAGAGAGAAAAAGATATTCCTATATAGATAAATAATGCACCTAAATAAATATTCAAATAAACAACCGAACAGCTTTCAAATCAGTGCCAACGATGCAAAATACAATGACCAGTACACTTAATAAATCATTTTTTTTTTTTAATGACACCAAATAGGCCTATTACACTTAACCTAAACACCCTCATGCCAATATCACGTTCAGTAACACCAATAACATCAACAGCAACACACCCACATAAACCGGAAATATAGGTTACACAATGAATTAACCAATAATGATATTTCGATAACAAGTACTTCACCAATTTATCAGTTAATAACAGATTTAACAGATTTTGTACACCAGTTAATGACAGATTTAACAGATTTTGTACACCAGTTAATGACAGATTTAACAGATTTTGTACACCAGTTAATAACAGATTTAACAGATTTTGTACATCAATATTTACGATGAGATCACTTACCTGGTTCCCTATTTTCTGCGTGAAAAAAGAAATGAATTCATGACAGTTTATTCACATGAAACAGAAAGCATGATTATTAGAAATGATTAAGTCATATTACGTTTTTTTTCTTCTTTTTTTGTATATCTATATATATATATATATATATATATATATATATATATATATATATATATATATATATATATATGTATATATATATATATATATATATATATATATGTATATATATATATATATATATGTATATATATATATATATATATATATATATATATATATATATATATATATATATATATATATATATATATATATATATATATATATTATATATATATATATATATATATATATATATATATATATATATATATATATATATATATATATATGTTGTATATATTTTCCCTCCTTTTTTGACTAGTACTTTGATATGCTATTTTGTACTTATTTCTTATTTTCTGTTTTCCTGCCTGATCTCGAACCTATAATGTGTCGCCAGATAAATATAGATAAAATGTTTATTAATAGTTCTATTGGTTATCGAGGGCAGCCATTTTGATTTTGGTTATCAATGCAGGTTACAAATAAATATAACATTATAAATAAACATCAGTGAGGGTAATAATTGTTCTTCAGGTCGGTGAGAATAAATCGGAATTATTATTTATATATTTGATAATTCATGTACGATTTAGAGGAACAAAAACAATTGTATTTGTTTACTGAATTGTAATTTTCATCTGAACAAAATCGCAAATGGCTAAACTTCAGATTAAAAAATTACGTTCAACACCAAGCTTATCACGTGACCCCATCCCGCAACTAAAACGAGGTCACAAACTGGATAAAAAACGAGAGATAAAAAAATCAGAGAGGGAAATCTTTAGGAAATCCCCAAGATCTTCCTCTTAGTAGGCTCCTTGGACAGACATTTACGAAGGTTTATTAGCCTGACGGTTTTTTAACACTAATAACTCCTCTTAAACGCAACCCGGTTTTAGTCGACCGAGAAGCCCTTTTACGAGAGGGGCCGAGAGCGGGAAAGGAAAAAAAATTGGCGGGAAAATGTCTATAAGGCGATTATGCCCTGATCCCCAAAGCGCTTCTAACCCTTATGACATCCCTTCCTCCCATCCTAGCGCTCTTTCTCGCTTTCATCGCGATGTATCTCCTTAATCCCTTTCCTAAGACGAAATTATGATGGCCGGATCCAAGCATCTAGTGGAGGCGATCAGAGGAGGGTTGTTAAAGGCGGACTTCTTAGGTTAATTACACTGGGGAACCGTCGCCATTGCGCGGGAAAAAAAGCTTCGTTCAGATCTCGGACAAACTTTCTGGGAAATTTTCTTGCTGTTCTCTGATTGGTTTATGACATGTAAACTTTTCGATTTGGTGAAATAAAATAGAAGGATTTGAAAAAAAAGAAAGAAAAGGCATTGCAGTTTAATTAGTTTTGAGAAGTTCAAAATAAAATCGGTGTTGCATTACAGTCTGGAATTCATTATGATGGAAAGAAATGAGTTGATTATATAACTCGTTCATTTATCTTTTCCATCTGTCTCTAATTATCCTTTTCTTCTAATTTGCCTCACTTCTTTATCACAAATTACCTCCGTTTACAAATATTCTTACAAACCAAAACACAAAAACAGCACCGTATTCTAAAAAAAAAAAAAAAAAAAAAAAAAAAAAAAAAAAAAAAAAAAGTCAAACACATAAATTAAATTAAATAAATCGCAAAATGGGTTTATTTCGGATATCCATTTCAGTTCCATCGTCTGATAAGGAGCCTGATACTAACTGAAACGTCATGATTCGCTCTTCCTTTTACCCGTAAGACAATTTAATCTCAGTTTTATTTCTTTAAGTCTTTCCCTCAATTCACATTTATCGTTTTATCGTCAGATTCATGGACCCTTCTTTCCTCATGTCAAAAGTGCTTTTCTAGTCAAAATCAACGAAAGTAAAGTGCCTCTCTACACAGTCAGTGAAAGTGACGCGCGTTTCTAGTCAAAATCGGTGAAAGTAAAGTGCTTTTCTGGTCAAAATCATGGTTATTAAAGTGATTTTTTTTTTTTTTTTTTATTTGCCAGTCACGGAATGTAAAGTGCCTGTCTAGTCAAAACCAGGGGAAATAAAGTGCTTTTCTGGTTTTCTAGTTAAAATCATGGAAAATAAAGTGCTTTTCTGGTTTTCTAGTTAAAATCAAGGAAAATAAAGTGCTTTTCTGGTCTTCTAGTCAAAACAGGGGAAAAAAGTGCTTTTTCTGGTTCTAGTTAAAATCAAGGAAAATAAAGTGCTTTTCTGGTCTTCTAGTTAAAATCAAGGGAAATAAAGTGCTTTTCTGGTCAAAATCACGGAAATTAAAGTGATTTTTTTAGCCAAAGCCACTGAATGTAAAGTGCCTGTCAAGTCAAAATCAAGAAAAAAAAATTCTGGTCTACTTAAAATCAGGGGAAATAAAGTGCTTTTCTGATCTAGTCAAAATCAGGGGAAATATAGTGTTTTCCTGGTCTTCTAGTTCTAATGAGGGGGAATTAAGTGCTTTTCTGGTCTTCTAGTTAAAATCGGGGAAATTAAAGTGCTTTTCTGGTCTTCTAGTTGAAATCGGGGAAAAAAGTGCTTTTCTGGTCTTCTAGTTAAAATTAGGGGGAATAAAGTGCTTTTCTGATCAAAATCACGGAAATTAAAGTGATTTTTATAGCCAAAGCCACTGAATGTAAAGTGCCTGTCAAGTCGAAATAAGGGGAAATAAAGTGCTTTTCTGGTCTAGTTAAAATCAGGGAAAATAAAGTGCTTTTCTAGTCTTCTAGTGAAAATCAGGGAAACAATGTCCTTACACCAAAATTAGCGAAAGCAAAGTGCCTGTCTAGTCAAAATCAAGAAAGATCATTATAAAAAAAATACTATTATCGTTATCATCATTATTATTAATGTTTTTTTTCCAGAATCAGAGAAAGAAAAGTGCTTTTCCAATCAAAATCAGGGGGAAAAAGTGACCGTTGAACTGAGTCATTGGTCCTTTTGAAAATATGATTACGTCAGACATCAACTTCGAAATTCCTATTCACTTTTATCGCCGTCTCTCTTATTCCCCTCATTCTTTCCCCTCTCCTCCTTACCTCAGTGTCCACATCCTTTCGTATATTAGCTTATCGCCTTCTTGTCACTTCTCATTTACCTTTAAGAAATCCTTCTCATATCCTATCTCCTTTTTTTATCAGCTCTCTTTCTTACCTTTATCTTAACACAGATTATCAGATCTTTCTTTATCTATTCTTTTCCTTTATCGTTCTGTCCCATCTCTTCCTAAACTCCCTCTTACCTTCTTCTCACCTTTACCCTAACTCCTTCCTTTATCACTTCCTTCCTATCTCTTTCCTCATTAACTTCTCTTACTTCATTTATTGCCCCCTTTCCTTCCACGTTATATTGAGGCAAACCGTACTGAAGTCTACGGGAACAGCCGCCCCATTTCACAAGCCCGTTTCCATGGCAACGGAGACGCCACGCTACGTGTACATGTAGATTTGTTTATTTCTGTACATGAGTTGGAAATTTTATTTACGCTTTTCAGCATCTATTCAATATATTTTTTTCTGTTTAACGCTACGAAAAGTGATGGAATTCGTGAGTTTGATAGAAGAGATAATGGCAGAGAAAAAACGACCTTATTTCTCTTCTCCCGACGGTGACTTTAGTCGAATTGAGTTAATCATCTTAGTGTCTTTTTCTCCTTACTATGTCCTTATCTCATCCTCTTCTTTTTATTCCCTTTCCTTTCCTTCCTTCCTTCCCTCCCTCCTTCCATTTCTCTTACATTTTTCCTTCTCCCTTTTGACTAATCCTCTCCCATGCCTTGTGTCTGAGCTTTATCATTTCCGACCTCATTTCCTTCATTTATCATCCTCTCCTCCTCCTTAAATTCTGCTCGAATTATTTCAGTCAAATTAACATTAAGTTCAATTCTAAGTAATTTTTTGAACAAGAACTTCGTGTTATTAGAACCGGTTATTTAAAAAAATGAGGTAAGATGTTAGTCGAACTATCCACAATACTGGTTTATTATTGTCGTTTTCAATTTTTTCATTTCCTGCAAAACGAGAGAAATATATGTATATATGACTTTTTTTCTCTCTCTCTTCCTCTCCTGTGTATCTCTTTGCTTCTTCCTTGCACTAATTCCCCTCTGGCAATTTAGTATTATTGCTGTCTTCAATTTTTTTTCAAGCAAAATGAGAGAAATATATGCATGTGACTCCTTTTTTTCTATTTCTTCCTCCTCTGTGGATCTCTTCGCTTCTTCCTTACACTAATTTCCTATTATTGCCGTCTTCATCTTTTTTTCTATTTCCCATCCACAATACTTATTGTTATTATTCTTTTTTATTTCCAGTAAAATGAGAGGAATATATGTATATGTAATTCCCTTTTCTCTCTCTCCTTTTCCCCTGTGGATCTCTTCGCTTCTTCCTGCCAATAAGTTCCCTCCACAATACTAACTTATTTTTTTTTTTTCCCAGTAAAATGAGAGGAATATATGTATATATGATTCCTTTTTTTTCTTTCTTCTCCCCTGTGGACCTCTTTGATTTTTCTTACACTAATTCCCCTCCACAATACTAACTTATTATTGCCGTCTTCATCTTTTTTTCTTATTTCCAGTAAAATGAGAGGAATATATGTATATGTAATTCCTTTTTCTCTCTCTCCTTTTCCCCTGTGAATCTCTTCGCTTCTTCCTTACACTAATTTCCCTCCACAATACTCTTATTTTTTTTTTTCTTTATTTCCAGTAAAATGAGAGGAATATATGTATATATGATTCCTTTTTCTCTTTCTCCTTTTCCCCTGTGGATCTCTTCGCTTCTTCCTGCCAATAATTTCCCACCACAATACTAACTTATTATTTTCTTTCTTTTTTATATCCAATAAAATGAGAGGAATATATGTATATGTGATTCCCTTTTCTCTCTCCTTTTCCCCTGTGGATCTCTTCGCTTCTTCCTTACACTAATTCCCCTCCACAATACTAACTTATTATTTTTTTTCCCCAGTAAAATGAGAGGAATACATGTATATGTGATTCCTTTTTTTCTTTCTCCTCTTCCCCTGTGAATCTCTTCGCTTCTTCCTTACACTAATTTCCCTCCACAAAACTAACATTACTTCTGTTTTCTTTTTTCTTTCTTTCTGTTTAATATCCAGTAAAATGAGAGGAATATATGTATATGTGATTCCTTTTTCTCTCTCTCCTTTTCCCCTGTGGATCTCTTTGCTTCTTCCTTACACTAATTTCCTTCTGGCAATTCAACATTATTGTTTTCTTCACATTTCCATTACCGACAAAATGTGAAAAATATGTGTATATGTTTCCCTCCTTTTTTCTCTCTTCTTCCCTTGTTCATCTCATTGCATCTTCCTGCCAATAATTTCCCTCTGGCAATTCAACAATATTGCTGTCTTCACATTTTCCATTTCCAACAAAATGTAAAATAAATGTATATGATTCCATTTTTTTTTTTTTTTTTTTTTTTTTTTTTTTCCTTTTCCCTTTGCTCTTTCCTACTAATACTTTCCCTCAGACAATAAACATGTGAAAAATATTCTCATAGTACACCATTATTACTGCCATTCTTTTTCTTTCTTTTTCCCTTGTACATTTCCTTGTTCCTCCTCCTCCTTTACTTTCAATTAGATATGTGGAAAATATTCTCAGAGTACACCATTATATTCTTATAGTTTCTCACCATCCCAGACACCATATAATATAGTTGCTGATGGGCCCATGCTCTCTAGTTTTGTCTAGCAACCACTTATCATGGTTTTTATCATAAATATTATAGTTTATCTCCTAAATAATGGAACAGAAGCATACGTATTGAAACTGATTTGAATATTTTTCACGTTTTTGAAGCTTTTAGCGTACGAGAACCAAGCCAAAACAGAACATACCTTAATAGACTGCTCCTTTGTTTACGCTAAGGGTTACAGGCCTAAAATATTCCAAAAATATTCAGTAGCCATGTATATAACCAACATTTGCTACAGTGTTTAATTACTACTCTATTTAGGGTGCGAAGGGAGGGAAAGGGAACTACTAAAAAATAATAATTTCTGTTTACTTTTGGATGCCATAGAGTTAAAGTTACCAAATGGTTCACGATATTTCATGTTCGTTTATTTATATACATTTTTTTTCTTACTCAGAAGACCCCATTTCGACATACTATGGGACTATTGAGGCAAGACGTATGGGCTACTGCTTTACTTTATTCTTTCTGCTTCTATTTTATCTCCTTTTTTATCATTCCTTGTTTTTATTCCATTTCTTTATCCCCATCTTACTTCTTTTTCTTTATTTTCTTGATTGTTTTATATCCTTCCCTTTATCATGTTTTGCCTCATTCTCTTCTATTTTTTCCCTTTGTCCTTTTATTCTCATCTATATTTTCTTTCTTTTCTATTACATCTTATTTCCTTTCCTCCCTTCCCCTTACCTTATGGTCCACCTTTCTTTAATCCTTCCTTTCCTATCATCTTATACCCTCCTTTATTCTCTTCTGTCTCCTTCTCTTATTCCATCCCTTCCTATTTTGTCATTCCCTCTCTTCCCCTTCCCTTCTTCCCTCCCTCTCTTCCCCTTATTCCTCCCTCCCCTCTTCCCTCATCTTCTCCCGCATACTTTATCCCTCCCTTCCTCTTCCCCTTTATTCCCCTCCCTTCCCCTTCCCAATTATCCCCTCCTTTCCCCTTTCCCCTTTATCCCCCTCCCTTCCCCTCACCTCATTATCCCTTACCTCATCTCCTTCCTTTATCAGCCTCTCTTACCTTTTCTCCTAACGGTGACTTTGGTCGAGTTGGTCGTAATCTTCACCAACTCGTACTGGGCGATGCTGACGTCACTATCCACCGTCACGAGTTGGGGCGCCCACTTGTATACTATGTCTGTGGCGTTTGTACCCGTCTGTTTGGGGTGGGTTGGTGGTGGGAGGGAAAGGGATGGGGGGAAGGGTAGGGGAGGGGGAAAGGGGAGGTTGGGAAGGGAAGGGGGGGGGGGGGGAGGGAAGGAGGTGGGGGGAACGGGGGAGGTTGGGTAGGGAAGGGGTGGATGGGAGGGAGAGGGTGGGGTGGTGGTAGGGAGGGAAGGGAGGGGATGGGGGGAAAGGGGAGGTTGGGAAGGGAAGGGGGTGGGAGGGAGGGAAGGGTAGGGGGAAAGGAGGTGGGTTGGTGGAGGAGGGGAAGGGGAAGGTGTGGAATGGAGGGGTGGGTGGAAGGGAAGGGAGGGGGTGGCGGGAGGGGTGGGTGGGAAAGGGGGGGGAAAGGAGGGGGGAGGAAGGAGGGGATGGGGAAAGGGGAGGTTGGGAAGGGAAGGGGGTGGGAGGGAGGGAAGGGGGTGGTGGGAGGTTAGGGGAAAGGGAGAGGGAGGGAAGGAGGTGGGTTGGTGGGAGGGAGGGAAGGAGTGGGGGAAAGGAGGTGAGAGGGAAGGAGAAGGAGGGGAGGAGGGGGGAGGTAGGTGTGGAAGAAGGGAAGGAAGGGGATGAGTTTGGTGGGAGGGAGGGAGGGGAGGGAAGAGAAGGAAGGAGGTAGGTTTGGTGGAGGGAGGGGAGGGGAAGGGGGGGGGGGCGGTGGATGTGGAAAGAAATGTGGTTTTGTGGGTTAGACGGAGAGTGAGGGATTAGCGGTGGGTTGGTGGGAAGGTGGGTTAATAAAGGAAGGTAGGTGAGGGGAATGGGAAGGAGAGAAAGAGAAAGAGAGAATTAGCAACATCAAAAGCAGCGATTGTCTCTTTTTTTCCCTCTAAGACACAAAAGAGAGAAGAAAAAACACCTTTGTGAGCTCGCTCGTGCGTGTGTGTGTTTGCGAGTGTGCGTGTTTGTTTATTTGTTTGTGTGTGTGTGTACGTGAGTGTTTGTGTTTGTGTGTACTTGTGTGTGCGTTTGTTTGTGTGTGCTGTGTGCGTTTGTTTGTGTGTGCGTGAGTGTGTGCGTTTTAATTGTATGTGCGTGAGTGTGTGTATGTGTGTTTGTTTGCGCGTGCATATCATATATAGTGTTTTTCCAAAGAAATATGAAATTTAATTCTTTAACCAAAGGTTCTCTATGTGAGTTTAAACTAATATTTTGTTTTGTCAAAATATTTCGTAACATTGTATCATTTCCCAGAAAGAATTATATTTACTTAAATGTTTTGTTAAGAACGCGCGTACACAGTCTCAAATAACAATATGTTTTTTTTTGGTTTTAATTAAGAAGAACCTTACCTTACAATAGAGGACAATGAAACGTATATATATTTCAAAATACAGATCATATTTCCATTCGTATTTAAGAAAGAAAAGAATAGAAAAATCACAATATCAAATAACAACATAATCCCCAAAAATAATATGATTTCTCAGTACAAGACATCAACACTTACAAAAAGTAATAATAATAAATAAATAAATAAATAAACAATGAAGCAACATATATTAAATTTACTTACAAGACTAAAAAGAAGAATAAGAAGAATAAGAAGAAAGTAATTTTCCACACGTCTAAAAACCTAAACCAAATAAACAATTAAACAACAAACGCTAAATTTACTTACAAACTAAGAAGAAAGAGGAAGAAGAAGAAAAAGAATAATAATAAGAAAGAAGTATTTTTCCACTAAAGAAGAAGAGGAAGATAATAATAAGAAAGTATTTTTCCACACGTTTAAAAACCTAAACCAAATAAACAATTAAACAACTAAACAACATAAATTTACTTACAAAGCTAAAAAGAAGAAAGAAGAAAAAGAAGAATAATAAGAAGAAAGTATTTTTCACACGTTTAAAAACCTAAACCAAATAAACAATTAAACAACAAACGCTAAATTTACTTACAAAACTAAAGAAGAAAAAGAATAATAACAAACGCTTAAATGTACTTACAAAATAAAGAAGAAGAGGAATAATAATAAGAAGAAAGTATTTTTCCACACGTTTAAAAACCTAAACCAAATAAATAATTAAACAACATAAATTTACTTACAAGACGCTAAGCTAAGAAGAAGAAGAAGAAGAAAAAGAATAATAATAAGAAGAAAGTATTTTTCCACACGTTTAAAAACCTCAACCAAATGAATAATTACACAACAAACGCTAAATTTACTTACAAAACTAAAGAAGAAGAGGAAAAAGAATAATAATAATAATAATAAAGTAATTTTCCACACGTCTAAAACCTAAACCAAATAAACAATTAAACAAACGCTAAATTTACTTACAAAACTAAAAAGAGAAGAAGAAAAGAAAAAAAAAATAATAATAATAAGGAAAGTATTTTTCCCGCCTTTAAAAAACCTCAACCAAATAAACAAACAACAAACGCTAAATTTACTTACAAAACTAAAGAAGAAGAGGAAGA
The DNA here is from genome assembly GCF_003789085.1 of Penaeus vannamei. NCBI lineage: Eukaryota > Metazoa > Arthropoda > Malacostraca > Decapoda > Penaeidae > Penaeus > Penaeus vannamei. The sequence continues at coordinate 47,635 of NW_020868971.1, forward strand.
AGAAGAAAAGAATAATAATAAGAAGAAAGTATTTTTCCACACGTTTAAAAACCTCAACCAAATAAACAAACAACAAACGCTAAATTTACTTACAAAACTAAAGAAGAAGAAAAAGAATAATAATAAGAAGAAAGTAATTTTCCACACGTCTAAAAACCTAAACCAAATAAATAATTAAACATACGTTAAATTTACTTACAAAGCTAAAAAGAAGAAGAAAAGAATAAATGATAAGAAGAAAGTATTTTTCCACTAAAGAAGAAAGAAGAAGAATAATAAGAAAGTATTTTTCCACACGTTTGAAAACCTGAACCAAATAAACAATTAAAACAAACGCTAAATGTACTTACAAAACTAAAGAAGAAGAAAAAGAATGATAATAAGAAAGTATTTTTCCACACGTTTAAAAACCTAAACCAAATAAACAAACAACAAACGCTAAATTTACTTACAAAACTAAAGAAGAAGAAAAAAGAATAATAATAAGAAGAAAGTATTTTTCCACTAAAGAAGAAGAGGAAGAATAATAATAAGAAAGTAATTTTCCACACGTTTAAAAACCTAAACCAAATAAACAACTAAACAACAAACGCTAAATTTACTTACAAGACGCTAAACTAAGAAGAAGAAGAAAAAAAAAGAATAATAATAAGGAAGTATTTTACCACACGTTTAAAAACCTAAACCAAAAAACAATTAAACAACAAACGCTAAATTTACTTACAAAACTAGAAGAAGAGGAAGAAGAAGAAAAAGAATAAGAATAAGAAGAAAGTATTTTTTCCACACGTCTAAACCTCAACCAAATAAATAATTAAAACAACATAAATTTACTTACAAAACTAAAGAAGAAGAAGAAAAAGAAGAGAAGTAATAATAAGAAGAAAGTAATTTTCCACACGTCTAAAAACCTAAACCAAATAAACAACTAAACAAACGCTAAATTTACTCACAAAACTAAAGAAGAAGAGGAAGAAGAAGAAAAAGAATAATAACAAACGCTAAATTTACTCACAAAACTAAAGAAGAAGAGGAAGAAGAAGAAAAAGAATAATAACAAACGCTAAATTTACTCACAAAACTAAAGAAGAAGAGGAAGGAAGGAAAAGAATAATAACAAAAGAAATTTACCACAAGACTAAAGAAGAAGAGGAAGAAGAAGAAAAAGAATAATAACAAACGCTAAATTTACTTACAAAACTAAAGAAGAAGAGGAAGAAGAAGAAAAAGAATAATAACAAACGCTAAATTTACTCACAAAACTAAAGAAGAAGAGGAAGAAGAAGAAAAAGAATAATAACAAACGCTAAATTACTCACAAAACTAAAGAAGAAGAGGAAGAAGAAGAAAAAGAATAATAACAAACGCTAAATTTACTCACAAAAACTAAAGAAGAAGAGGAAGAAGGAAGAAAAAGAATAATAACAAACGCTAAATTTACTCACAAACTAAAGAAGAAGAGGAAGAAGAGAAAAAGAATAATAACAAACGCTAAATTTACTCACAAAACTAAAGAAGAAGAGGAAGAAGAAAGAAAAAAGAATAATAACAAAACGCTAAATTTACTCACAAAACTAAAGAAGAAGAGGAAAGAAGAAGAAAAAGAATAATAACAAACGCTAATTTACTCACAAAACTAAAGAAGAAGAGGAAGAAGAAGAAAAAAGAATAATAACAAACGCTAAATTTACTCACAAAACTAAAAGAAGAAGAGGAAGAGAAAAAAGAATAATAACAACGCTAAATTTACTCACAAAACTAAAGAAGAAGAGGAAGAAGAAGAAAAAGAATAATAACAACGCTAAATTTTCTCACAAAACTAAAGAAGAAGAGGAAGAAGAAGAAAAAGAATAATAACAAACGCTAAATTTACTCACAAAAACTAAAGAAGAAGAGGAAGAAGAAGAAAAAGAATAATAACAAAAGCTAAATTTACTCACAAGACTAAAGAAGAAGAGGAAGAAGAAGAAAAAGAATAATAACAAACGCTAAATTTACTCACAAAACTAAAGAAGAAGAGGAAGAAGAAGAAAAAGAATAATAACAAACGCTAAATTTACTCACAAAACTAAAGAAGAAGAGGAAGAAGAAGAAAAAGAATAATAACAAACGCTAATTTACTCACAAAACTTAAAGAAGAAGAGGAAGAAGAAGAAAAGAATAATAACAAACGCTAAATTTACTCACAAAACTAAAGAAGAGAGGAAGAAGAAGAAAAAGAATAATAACAAACGCTAAATTTACTTACAAAACTAAAGAAGAAGAGGAAGAAGAAAAAGAATAATAACAAACGCTAAATTTACTCACAAAACTAAAGAAGAAGAGGAAGAAGAAGAAAAAGAATAATAACAAACGCTAAATTTACTCACAAAACTAAAGAAGAAGAGGAAGAAGAAGAAAAAGAATAATAACAAACGCTAAATTTACTCACCAAACTAAAGTAGAAGAGGAAAAGAAGAAGAAAAAGAATAATAACAAACGCTAATTTACTACAAAACTAAAAAGAAGAGGAAAGAAGAAGAAAAAGAATAATAACAAACGCTAAATTTACTCAAAACTAAGAAGAAGAGGAAGAAGGAAGAAAAAGAATATAACAAACCTCACAAGACTAAAGAAGAAGAGGAAGAAGAAGAAAAGAATAATTCTCACAAACTAAAAAGAAGAAAGAGGAAGAAGAAAAAAAGAATAATAACAAAAAGCTAAATTACTCACAACTAAAGAAGAAGAGGGAAAAGAAAGAAAAAGATAATATAACAAAAGCTAAATTTACTCACAAACTAAAGAAGAGAGGAAGAAGAAGAAAAAGAATAATAACAAACGCTTAAATTTACTCACAAACTAAAGAAGAAGAGGAAGAAGAAGAAAAGAATAAAATAACAAAGCTTAAATTTACTCACAAGACTAAAGAAGAAGGGAAGAAGAAGAAAAGAATAATAACAAAAGCTAAATTTACTCACAAAACTAAAAGAAGTAGAGGAAAGAGAAGAAAAAAGAATAATAACAAACGCTAAATTTACTCACAAAACTAAAGAAGAAGAGGAAGAAGAAGAAAAAGAATAATAACAAACGCTAAATTTACTCACAAGACGCTAAACTAAGAGGACACAGCTGCGTGTCCAAAGGAAACTTCCGAAGGTGCATTTTACAGCTGGCTCGAACCGTTAATCTGGAACGAAAAATGGATTCAGTGAAGCAGTTATTTTTATCGTTATTTTTATCGTTATTTTTATCGTTATTTGAGCAGTTGTGTCATTTTTTTCGTTATCGTTATCCTCATTACTATTATTTTTTTATTTTTATCGTCCTTATCATTATCATTATTATCGAACCGTTAATCTGAAACGAAAAATGGATTCAGTGAAGCAGTTATTTTTATCGTTATTTTTATCGTTATCTTAGCAGTTGTGTCATTTTCTTTCGTTATCGTTATCCTCATTACTATTATTTTTTATTTTTATCGTCATTGTCATTATCATTATCATTTTCATCATTATTATTAACATTATCATCATTATCATTATTACCATCATTATCATTATTACCATCATTATCATTAATCATCATATCATTTCATTATCATCATCATTTCATTACCATTATCATCATTATTCATTAATTCATCATCATTGTCATTATCATCATTATTATCATTATCATCATTATCATCATTATTCATCATTATCATCATCATCATTATTATCATTATCACATCATTCATCATTATTATCGTCATCACTATCATCATTATTATCATCATCATCATCATCATCATCATCATCATCTTCACCATTATAAGTATCATCAATATCCTTATTATTATTGTCATTGCCGTTGTCATTTTGTTGTTGTCAGACTCATTGTTACCGTCACTATTTTGTTGTTTATTGTTATAACATTATCAGTACTATTGTAGTTCTTGCTCCTTGTGCTGTTACTACAACTACTTCTACTACTATCATTATCGTCATCATTATCATTTGCACTGGTTCTATTATTATCATTATCATCATTGTAATAATTATCATTGTTATCGTTATTATTATCATCATTTTTATTATTGTCTTTATTATCATCATCATTATCATCAATGTTATTATTATCATCCTTTTTATCATTATCATTATTATCATTATGGTCATTTATGTCATGATAGTTTTATTACCATCATGTTATCATAATGAATAATAGATAACAAGTTCTTAGAACATTTCCATTAAAATACAAAGAAAATTATATGAAAATGTAGTGCGTTGATTGTAAAAAAAAAAAAAAAAAAAAAAAAAAAAAAGTTATAAGAATATAGATATATATATTTGCACTTACATGGCAGTTACATTGCCGATTCTGTAATTAAATCATTTATATCAAATAAATACTACATATGTCGTGTTTTTCTATTTTCATATAATGTTTTAACAATTGAAAATATCGCCCCTCATTTTCTATTAATTCCATTAAAAGTTCAAACATTACAAAATAACTTCTAATCTTTTTATTCTATATTTATCAATAAATCTTTTCAGTTCACATAAATCTCAAAATTATTCTAAATAGATTATGATAATTTATATTCCCTCTATGGAAGCCTGTTATTCTAATTAATGCTACGATAATTCAAAATTCACTTTATAATGCATTAATTAATATTACAAAAGCTTCCTTAGTGACAGATATTCCAGTTTTGAATTGTGTTTCGAAAAATAGTTCGAAAAATGATTCAATTTTTTTTCGGAAAATGATTCAAATACATTTTTTTTTTTTTTTTTTTTTTTTTTTTTTTTTTTTTTGTAACGGGAATTCAAAGCTTCGAACAGCGTTTCG
>NW_020868971.1:54955-62455 GCF_003789085.1 Penaeus vannamei
ATATATATATATATATATATATATATATATATATATATATATATATATATATAATATATAAGAATATCTACATATATCAATGCAATATTACTGATAACCATACACATATCTAAAATATATATATTTATATATATATATATATATATATATATATATATTATATATATATATATATATATATATATACATATATATACATATATATACATATATATACATATATATAAATTCACACATAATATGCTTGTAGAATTAGACCTTTATACTTGAAATATGAATTAACTTAATAACTAAATAATATTATGATATGAAAAGATGAGTATTGGACTTGATAGTTTATTATGATGATATTTAAATCCAGATAAAGGGAAATTAATAATGCTAATAATTCGAGTAATGTAAGTAATTTCAGAAATGATATCAATAGCAATAAAGAATAATTTTGATGGTGAGATGATAATTGATAATGGTGATGATGAGAATGATACTCATATTAATTAATGTAATAGCAATGTAGATGATAACAGTAATAGCAATGATAATAATTGTGATAATGATAATCATGGAAATAATTATGTTAATGTTGATAATGATAATCATGTAAATAATTATGTTAATGTTGATAATGATAATCATGGAAATAATTATGTTAATGTTGATAATGATAATGATGCAATTAGTAATATTGATTATGATTTTGATAATGATGATAAAATGAATACTGTTGATTTCACCACTACTAATATTGATAGGTAAATGGACTAGAAAACATATTTTGAGAGATATAAGATCCTAAATGAAATCTAGATTGAGAACTATTAGAAAAAAACAAAACAAAAAAAGGCGGGAAGCGATAAGATCATGACGTCACAGATCATGACGTCATAAAAGTTCATGACGTCATAGAAGATTATGACTGTCTTGTTGGTTCTCTTCGGAAAAGAATGTATAGAAAAAAAGGAAACAAAAATGATAGATGTATAGACAGAAGAAAAAAGAAAGAGGTAGGGGGAGAGAAAGAGAGAGAGAGAGAAAGAGAAAGAAAGACAGAGAGAGAGAGAGAGAGAAGAAGGAAAGAGAAAGAAAGAGCGAGAGAGAGAGAGAAGAAAGAGCAAAGCAAGAAGCGGAAAGACTACTTTATTGTCTTCAGTCTCTCGGTTAAAAAGAAAAGCTAGCCTTTGAACAGCCATACAGTCGAAGCAAGCAATATGTATATATGTATATGTGGTATGGGTGTGTATGTGTGTGCGTGTGCGTCTGCGTGTGTGCGTTTGCGCGTGTGTGTTTTGCATGTATGTATACATGTGGTGTGTGTGTGTGCTTTTGTGCGTGTGTATATATGTGGTATGTGTGTGTATGTGTGTGCGTGTGTGTGTGTGCGTCTGCGCGTGTGTATACATCTGGTGTGTGTGTGTGTGTGTGTGTGTGTGCTGTGCGTGTGTGTGTGCGTTTGCATGTATGTTTACATGTGTGTGTGTGTGTGTGTGTGTGTTTGTGCGTGTGTATATATGTAGTATGTGTGTGTATGTGTGTGCGTGTGTGTGTGCGTCTGCGCGTTTGTATACATGTGGTGGTGTGTGTGTATGTGCTTTTGTGCGTGCGTGTGTGCGTTTGCACGTGTGTATACATATGGTGTGTGTGTGTGTGTGCTTGTGCGTGTGTATGTGTGTGTGCTTGTGCGCGTGCGTATTTGCGTGTGTATGTATGTGCATGTGTGCTAATCTTAACTATATTTTCAACAATGAAATATGTAACCTAACAAAAAGCTATATTTTTGGGGTTTGTATATTTGTCACTTCTTAGCCAGCGAAGCATCTGACAACGGCCAATGAGAGCCCCAGTCTGTCTCTTTTATTAAGTGCAAAAAAGCAACGAAATTAAGCATTTTATTAAAAAAGAAGAAAAAAAAAGTTTGATCAAATTATCATGATAAAGGAAAATGTACTTTATCACCGTCTTTTTCCTCTCACGAAATCTACCTGCTGGAGATAGGAGCGAGAGAGAGATAGAGAGATCTGAGATAAAGAGAGGGATAGATAGAAAAAAAGAGAAAAGGAGAGTGAGAGAAAGAAAGAGAGAAAAAAATAAGAATAATCTGTTATTTTTTCGTTATTTTCTGTTAAGCAAAAATGTCATATTATTCTTTTTTTAAATTTTAGAATCGAAGGATATAGTGCAAATAATTAAGTCAATGGATGAGCAATATATTAAAGAAAAAAAAATCTTATTAAAAAAAAAATAAGAACAAGTACATAAAAGATTTTGATAGGAAGAGTCTTAAAGATACGTCACAAAATATACATATAAAAAATATGTTATAAAGATAATAGCATTCCAGCCATCTCAAATTAATAAAAAATTAAATAAATAGAGATTTAAAAAAGAATTAGAAGACGAATGGGATCAAAAAGAAGTAGCAATGACATTTTTTTTCTTTTTTTTAAGGAAGGGAAGGTAATGGATTGGCGATTATATTTGCATTTTCTTTTTCTTTTCTTTTCTTTCTCTCCTTTCTTTCTTTCCTTTTTTCATACTCTTTTAGAGGGCAATGGGTGTTTGCGTTCTCTGTTTTGTTTTCTCTCTTCTTCTCTTCTCTCTCTCCTCCTTCCTTCTTTCTCTTTCTCTTTCTCCTCTCTCTCATCTCTCTCTCTCCTTTCTCTCTTCTTCTCTCTCTCTCTCTCTCTCTCTCTCTTCTTCTCTCTCTCCTCTATCTCTCTCTCTTCTCTTCTATCCTCCACCTCTCTCTTTTTCTCTTTTGCTATCTTTGTCTGTCTATTTCTGTTATCTATTTATTTATTCATCTTCTTTTCTATCTTTCTCTCTTTTTTCCTATCTTTTTTATTTCTATTTCTATTCCTATTTTATCTCTATTTTATTTTTTTTTTAGTTCTAGTTTCTTTCTTTCTATCTATCCTATTATTTAACGATAGTTACGATACCATTATTATTTAAATCTTCCTTATTATCATTTTAACTCTTAATGCTATCATCATCATTTATCTTCTCATTAATGTTTTATTATTATCATCATTATCACTGTTATTATCATCATCAACTTTATGAGTAATATCACTATTTTTTTATCATTTTAATAGCATTATTAACATTACTCTTTATCTAAATCACTAAATCTAAATTATTATAATAAAAGATAAATAAATAAAAAACAAATCACAATAAGACACCGAAACCAAAATAAAGATCAGCCACGGAGACCGAACCGGTGTTGGATCCCATTAAGGCAGGCGATCCAACGCCACAAGAGGGTTTCAGATCCTCTATGATGGATGATAAATGATTGTCTTCGCTTGGCTGGCCTCTCGAGCGCCATCGGGACAGCTCGTTCCTGATTGCAAGGCTCGGATTGCGGGAGTTTATTGTGGAGTGAGAAGTGGTGGGGTTTCTTTGTTTAGAAGTACACGACATGTACGCTTGTATATAAATTCACTCGCACGCAAAAGCAGGCACGCAAGCACGTACGCACGCACGTATATACACGCACGCGCACACATACACACACACACACGCACACACACACACAACACGCACACACACACACACACACACACCACACACACACACACACACACACACACACACACACACACACACACCACACACACACACACACACACACACACACACACACACACACACACACCACCACACACACCACACACACATACACACACACACATACACATACACACACACACACACACATTACACACGCACAGTATTCGGATCCGTAAGTAATACTCTTCCTAACTATTTTAATGCGGTTTAAATTCGCCAATGTACAGATTTGCACTGTACTCAACTTCTAAACACAAAAACACACAATATAAACAAAAGCCACCCCCCCCCCCGCCCCAAACAACCGAAAATGCTCGTAAACACACGCAAACACACGAAAAATGATACCGCACATATAATTCTCTCTCACGTATATATATATATATAAGAATATATAAGAATCTTTTTATTAAATATTCTTGTCCTATAGCTACTGGCACCTTTACAATCTTTTGAGTTTCATGTTTTGTTTATAAGTGATTTTTATTAAAGAAAAGAAAATATAAAGAAGAATGAAAGAACATAAAAAAGTATATAGAGGGTCATACATATGCAGGAATATTATAACTGAATCAAAAACTGACTTTGAACTGGGCAATGGAAATTATTCCATTTTGGTCGGGGTCACAGAATGAAAAAAAGTTGATAACCATTGATTTAATTACATATCCATTAATTTCTTTCATTTTTTTCAAATTTTATTCTTTTATTTAATAATTTACGTCACAATAATCATTTTCTCTCTGTTTTTTTATGCATCTTTTTATAATTCTTATCCTGAAGTTAAAAGCCATCCCTAAAGATTGCTTATTTCAGAGGGTCAGATATTATGTGGATAGACAGATAGATGGATAGATAGATAGATAGCTAAACATATAGACAGACAGACAGAAAGACAGATAGACTGATGAATAGATAGATAAAGTGAGAAACATACAGACAGATAGGAAGTAGATATTAGATGGATTTACAGATAGATGGATAGAGATAGAGAGATTAATAGAGAGAGAGCGAGAGATAAACATATAGACAGATAGACAGACAAACAGGCTGGTAAATAGATAGATAGATAGACAGACAGGCTGGTAAATAGATAGATAGATAGACAGACAGGATGGTAAATAGATTGATAAATAGACAGACAGGCTGGTAAATAGATAGATAGATAGACAGATAGGCTAGTAAATAGAAAGACAAAGAAACACACAGACAGATGGGACATTTGAAACGTTTCAATAGCACAGCGCTGTCCTTTAAAACGTTACCCGGAGCTGCAGAAAAACGTTTGGGGGCGTGACGTTTGGGGGCGTGGCGAGTGTGGGTTGGGTGTGTCTGCAATTTTCTTTTTGGATTGGTCTTGCAGGAAAACGTTTGGGGGCGTGACGCGTGGCGAGTGTGGGATGGGTGTGTCTACATTCCTTCTCGTCAGATTGGTCTTGTGTATGTTAATGGACTGAGTGTATGGATGGATTTGTGGATAGATAGGGAGGCAGATAGGTAGGTGGATAGGTGGATAGATTGACTGATGGATAGATGGTTAGATAGATTGATTGATAGATAAAAAGATAGATAGATAGATAGAGGGATAGATAAATAGATAGATAGACAGATATGCGTTTGTGTGTTTATGTGTGTGTGTAGATGTGTGGAGAGAGTGAGAGAGACATAGACAGAGAGAGAAGAAATAGAAGGAGAGAGAGAGAAAAAAAGGAATAAATCAACAAGATGATAAAGAAAAGGAGAAACAAGAGCAAACGACAACAACAACAGCAAAAGAGGAAGAAGAAGAGGAAAGAAAAGAAAACTAAGAAGAAAACAAAAAAAAAAAAAAAAAAAAAAAAAAAAAAAAAACGACGAAAAAAAAAAAAAAATTGAGCCAAGTTTCCCCTCCCCCTCCCCCTACTCTCCCCCCTCCTCCCCCCCCCATCTTCCTTTCCCCTCTCTCCACACGTCGCAAACTTTCCCTCAGTGAAGTTTCCCCCGGTGGAGCGTATTGCACCCCCCCCTCTCTTCCTCCCTCCTCTCCCCCCTCCTTTCCCCAGAGACGAGGGGATAGAGGGGGAGGGGAGAGGGGGGAGGGTAAGAGAGGGAGGGGCTGGGGGTGGAAGAGGGGAGGGGAGGGGAGGGGGTAGGAAGAAGGGGAGGGGAGGGGAGGGGGTGGGGGTGGAAGAGGGGGAGGGAAGGGGTGGGTGGAAGGGGAAGGTAAGGAAGTCATAAGGGGTTGGGAGGGGGAGGGGGTAGGTAGTGTTTGGGGTGGAGTTGGGGGGGGGGGCATCCTCGCTCTCTCGCGCGCACGCACTCACTCAGTGGGGAAAGAACTTGGGTTTTGAGTTTCATGTTTGTTTTTAGTGCTTTTGAAAAAAAAAAAAAAAAAAAGACAGAGAGAGAGAGAGAGAGGAGGACGACGAGACAGACAGACAGACAGACAGACAGACAGACAGACAGACAGACAAACAAACAAGTATATAGAAGTATATACATATGAAGGAATAGTATGGATGGATAGATGGATAGACGGATAAATAAATAGACAGATAAACAAATAGATAGAAAGATAGATAGATGTATGGATATATGAATAGATGGATAGATGAATGGAGGAATAGACAGATAGATAAAAAGGTGAATATTTGGATAGACAGATAGACGGATGGATGAATGAATGTATAAATATATTCATGCGTGTATGTACTGTTGTATCTATCCATGCAAGAGGCTGTATGTTGTAAGTAGGATTGATCATGATAATAATTTCAAATTGTAAGTAGGAATTATCAAGAGAGTAATCTAGAAATGTAAGTAACAATTATAAAGAGAGTGATTTAAAAATGTTAGTAGGAATTATCAAGAGAGTGATTTAGAAATGTAAGTAACAATTATAAAGAAAGTAATTTAGAAATGTTAGTAGGAATTATAAAGAGAGTGATTTAGAAATGTAAGTAGGGAGGATCAGGATAGTAATTTCAAATTGTAAGTAGGAATTATCAAGAGAGTAATTTCGAAGTGTAAGTAGGAATTATAAAGATAGAGATTTAGAAGTGTAAGTAGGAATGATCAAGAAAGTAATTTCAAATTGTAAGTATGATAATTTAGAATTGTAAGTAGGAATTATTAAGATAGATAGTAATTTAGAAATGTAAATAGGAAGGATCAAGATAGTTATTTAGAAATGTAATTATCAATTATAAAGATAGTAATTTAGAAAAGTAAGTAGGAATTATCAAGAAAGTAATTTTGAAATGTAAGTAAGAAGGATCAGGATAGTAATTTAGAAATGTAAGTAAGAATGATGAAAATAGTAATTTAGAAATGTATGATGTATAAATGTATGGTTTTAAATACATCGGTTTAGTCACGTTGTACCTATTTGTTGTAGTTATCGTCATTATCACCGTTCTTTGAATAATTATAATTGTTTATATCATCAGTAAGATCTTTCATCAGAATGGACGAAAGAAAAGAAGAAAGAAAGAAAGGAGAAGGGTTGCAGAAGAGGAACAAAAAAATTAAAGAAAAAAGAGAGAAAAACAAAAGACAAAAACAAAGCAAAAACACATCTCCACCCCCCCCCTACACCTCCCCCTACACCCCCCCAAAAAAAAAAAAATGTCTTTAAAATTATGACACGGCTTGGAACACGAAGGAGGGAGGGGAGGGGGTAGGAGGGGATAGGGGGGTAGGGAAGGGGTAAATGGGATAAAGGAAGTGTAGGGGAAGGAGGGGAGGGGAGGGGAAGGAGGTGGGTGGGGAGGAGAGTGTGCGTGACCGTATGATGACTAGTCCTTCTCTCCCCCCCCCCCCCCCTCCCCCTCCCCCCTCCTCGCCCCTCCATATCCATCCCTCACTCACCCCTTCAATTTTAATGAAGGGGGGTGGGGTGGGGAAGAGGGGGGGGGGAGGAAGAGATTAATGTAGTAAGATTTA
>NW_020868971.1:69955-75947 GCF_003789085.1 Penaeus vannamei
TAATATGTGTGTTGTAGTAATATAGGAGGTATATATATATATATATAGAAGGTACTACTATATATATATTATATAATATATATATATACTGACTATATACCACACACACATCATATAAGCTAATATGTACAACATATAGCATAGATGGCATAGGTAGATAAACAGATCAATAATAGATATTAGTATTGAATATAGATGTGGATACTGTATGTATAAATAGTAATCTATTAATATAATATACATTATATAGGAATATATAATATAAATAGAGATATAGTATTAAATTTATTTATGATTTTTTATATAGAGTAAATATTATATAATATACGTGATGAGAGATATATGACATATAATACATAGTATAAATTAAGTTTATGTATATATATATATAATATAGGTAATATGAGAAGATAATATATATAATATATATATTATTATATATTGTATATGATATATATAGGGTAGGTAACATATATAGGTATATATATAGTAGATATAATACTATAAAGATACGTATGAAAGTAATAATATGAAGAACAGATATATGTTACCATATATAATATATATGTATATACATGTGTATATAAAAATTATTGTATGATTGAGTTTATAAGTTGTAAAAAATTAAGTTAGTAGTATTAGGAGATTTTAGAATATAAAATATAAGATATAGAATAGTAGTATGATAATAGTACATATCTGTCTAATCTATCGTATCTACATATTGGAATTGATCTATCTATCTATTTATCTATTATCTATTAACTATGCGATAAATAGAATGAAATATTATATATATGGAATATGTGTTGTTAATGTGATGTGTGTGGGTGTGTTGGGTGTTGTGTGTGTGGTGTGTGTGTGTGTGTGTGTGTGTGTGTGTGGTGTGGTGTGTGTGTGTGTGTGTGTGTGTTTGTGTGTGCGTGTGTTGCGTGGTGTGTGTTGTGTGGTTATGTGTGTGTCTGTGTGTGTGTATGTGTGTATGTGTCACACACACACACACACACACACACACACACACACACACAGACACACACACACACACACACACACATATTATATATATATATATATGTATATATATATATATATATATATAGAATATATGTATATAATATATATTAATATATATGTATAGGTATGTATGTATGGTATATATATATATATATATATATATATATATATTATATATATATATATAGGTATGTATGTATGTATATATAATATATATATATATGATATATATATATATATATGTATGTATGATATATAGGTATATGTATGTATATATATATATATATATATATATATATATATATATATTATTATATTATATATATATGTATGTTGTATGTGTATGTATGGTATGTATATATATATATGTATATATATAGTGTATGTATATATATATATATATATATGTGGTGTGTGTGTGTGTGTGTGTGTGTGTGTGTGTGTGGTGTGTGGTGTCTGTGTGTATATGAATATGTGTTTGTGTGTGTGTGTGTGCGCATGTGTGTGTGTATGTGGTATACATATATATATACATAGACGTATATGAACATATATACACATCTAGATATTCATATACGCATCACCCATAACCCAGAAACACCGATCAAAACAACCAAAATAAAGAAGAAGAGAAAGTAGAGGGAGAAATAGCATATACACAAAGCAATCGACATCTCGACAAAGATCCTCTTTAACCTTGCATCTTTCATATCTTAAACCTAACGCTGCGTTCGGCAACTGAATGCACGGCCAGCGCCATCTTTTGCCCGGACATTGAAACAGTCGTCCGAGTGTTACACGTTTGCTGGTAAAGTTTCCCCATAAAGTCTTCGTGGATTTATTTTTATTTCCTCTCCCTATTGAATATTGAATTGTGTGTGTTAAAAAAAGGAAGAGTATTAAAAAAGTGGAGTGTTACATAGGTCCTTTCTTCTAGAAAAGGAGGTGGAAGGAGATATGGAAGGAGTGCGCTTAGGATTCGAGAGGAGAGGAGAGAAAGGACAGAAAACAAAGGGAAACAGAGACAGGAAGAAAGACAGGGAGAGAGAAACAGGCAGAAATAGAGAAAGAGACAGAAAAAGAGACATAGACGGGGAAAGGAACAGGGACAGAGAGAGAGAGAAGAGAGAGATGAGGAGAGAGAGAGAGAGAGACCTGAGAGAGAAGAGAGAGAGGAGAGAGAGGAGAGACTGTAAGGAAGCGAGAACGAGATTGAGACTCTGGAGACAGATATTGGAGACAGAGACAGAGAGAAAAAACAAAGACAGTGAGAGAGACAAAGAGGACACAGAGAAAAAGAGATTACAGAGGGAAGAGAGTCGAGAGAGAAAGAGAGATAAAATAAGAAGACAGAGAGAGGAGAGAGAAAGAAAAAGAGAGACAGACAGACACATAGAAAAAGGAAGAGATAGAGGTAGAGAGACACACAGACAGACAGTGAGACAGAGAGCAAGAGAGGAGAGCGAGAGCCAGCGGGAGCACAGCCCCAACAGCTAAACAGAACCAGAGAAGCAAAGACAAGAGAGTGAATGAAAAACAAAAGAAATTATCACAAGAAGAAAAAAAAAAAGAAACAAAGAGAGAGAGAGAAAATAAAAAGGCAGAAAGAAAGGGTAACTAGTTGTACAGAGGCAGCGGAAGGGGAGGAGGGGGGGAAGAGGGGGAAGGAGGGGGCGGGGGAAAGTGCGGGGAAAGTGGGGGAAGAGGGGAGGGAGGGCCGGCGGGGAAATGGGGGGGAAGAGGGGGAGCGGAGAGGGGGCGGGGGAAGGGGGGAAAGGAGGGGGAGGGAGGGGGGGGAAAGGCGGGGGGAAGGGAACCGCCCACAAAAGCCTCCTTCCCCCCCCTGCCCCTCCCCTCCCCAGCCTCCCTCGCTGTTAGACAAGAGCCTTTATTCCCTTTTGCACTCTGAAGCCTATTTGGTAAAGACTTAGGGCGCAAAGTACTTTTCAGGTGAAGAGGAAGTCGGGGGAAGAAAGTGAGATACGTATCGTGTGTTTCTCTATTTCATTTTTCGCTTTTTTTTTTCTTGTCTTTTCTTTGTTTTTTTTTTGTTTTTTTTTTTTGTCTTTTCTTTTTCTTTTTTTTAGGTTTTGTTTTATCGGTTTTGGGTTTTTGGGGATTTGGTTTTGTTTTTCTCTCTTTTTTTTTTTTTTCGTTTTTTTTTCTCTTGATTTTACTTTCCTCTCTCCTTTTCTCTTTCCTGCTCTCCTCTCAGTTCCTGCTCTCTCTCTTCTCTCTTCTCTCTCTCTCTCTCTCTCGATTCTCTCTCTCGTCTCTCTCTCTCTCTCTCTTCGTCTCTTCTTTCTCTCTCTCTCTCTCTCTCTCTCTCTTCTCTCCTTCTTTCTCTCCCTTCTTTCCCTCCCTCCCTTGCCTCCCTCCTCCCCTTCCCTCCCTTTGTCTACCCTCCTTCCCTCTACTTTTCCCTCCACCTTATTGTCTCCCTCCCTTTCCTTCCTCCTCGCCTTCCTCCCTTCTTCCCTTCCTCTCTTACTTAATTCCTGAACTGTAATCAGCGAGTTAAATTGAAAGAGTAAACAGCATTATATCTTCGGTCAAAGTGGCGCCCTTCAAGTTATTTTATGAAATAAGGAGGAAAGGAGTTTACAGTGATGATGGCGGGATGAGAAGGAAGAGAAAATATGACTTGAAATTATATTTTTGATGGAAGAAATTGAAGGTATTCTCTTTGGACTGTCCTGTTTTCTCTCTTTCGTTGTCCCTCTTTGTGTGTCTGTCTGCTCTCTCTCTCTTTCTCTTTTTCTTTGCCTTGTCTTTCTACTTTCTCATCTTCTCTGTTTCTCTCTCTCTCTCTTCTCTCTCTCTCTCTCTCTCTCTCTCTCTCTCTCTTCTCTCTCTCTCCTCTCTCTCTCTCTCTCTCTTCTCTCTACTCTCTTTTCTCTTTCTTTTCTCTCTCTCTCTCTCTATCTATCTATTCTGTCTATCTACCAATAATCTAACTCTTTATCTTATCGTTATACATCTACCTAACCTACCTACCATACCATCTATCTCATCTATCATATCTACTCTATTCTATCTATCTATCCTAGTCTATCTATCTATCATATTACTATCTACTCTATCTATCTATGTCTACCTACTTACCTATCCACCTATCTATTCTACATACCTATCTTTATCCACCTACCATATCTATCTACATACCTATCTGCTCTATCTATCTATCTCTTTTCCTATCCCTCCCGCTTCGCCCCACTGCTCTCTTTCTCCTCTTCAGAACCCATTAAGCACTGCTCTGGTCTTTTAAAGGAAAACGGAGACATCCAGTTCTGCCAGGGGAGACTTTGAAATAGTTGAAGGTGGCGCGATTCAGTATTTTTGACTTTAGAGATAACCCAAACTCTCTCCGCTCTCATTTTCTCTCTTTCCTTTCTCTGTCTATCCTTATTGTCCTACGTCCTGTTTGTCTGTCCTGTCTGGTCTCTCTGTCTCTGTCTCTGTCTCTCTCTCTGTCTCTCTCTCGTCTGTGCTGTCTGTCTGGCTGTCTCTCTTCTGCTCGGTCTCGGGTATCTCTGCTCTCTCTCTCGTCTCTGGTCGTCTCTCTCTGCTCTCTCTCTCAGCACCTCTGCTCGCTGCTCGTCTATCCTTCTCACTGCTTTTGCTGCTCTGCGCTTTCCTGGCTCTCTGCTCTTGTCCCCTTGTCCTCTCTATTTCCTCTCGTCTCTGCCTCTCTCTCGTCTCCCCTCTGCGTCGATCTCTCTCTTCTCTCTCTCCTCCTCTCTCTCCTCGGTCTGCTCGTCAGTCTCGTCCTCTCTCTCTCTCTCCGCTCTCTCTCTTGCTCTCCCGGTCGTTCTCTCTCTGCTCTCCATCTCTGGCTTCTCATCCGTCCTCTCCTCTGCTCTCTCTCTCTTCGTGTCGTCGTCGTCTCTCTCGTGCTCGGTCGTCTCTCTCTCCTCGTCTTCTCTTCTCTCTCCCTCTCCTCTCTTCCTGCTGCTCCCGTCCCTCTCCTCTGGCTCGTCTTTTCCCTCTTCCCCCTCACTGGTCCTTCTTTTTCTGCCTCTCGGTCTCTTTTTTGTCTCTCTCCCTCTTCTGCTCTAGTGTGTGCTTTCTCTGTCTTCTGGTGTCTTGTCTTCTCTGTCCTCTTCCTTCTGTCTTGTGCTTTCGCTCGTCACGTGGGTGTCTTTCCTCTCTCGATTCCGGTCTTTTCGCGCCCTGCTCCCTGCCTCTCGGGCTCTCTTTATCCCCCCCATCCCCCTCCACCTTTCTCTCTCGTACTCTCTCTCTTCGCCCCTGTCTCCCCTCCTTCTTGGCTCTCGGTCGTCGTCTCGCCTCTCGTGTCGTCTCGTCTCTCTCTCTCAGTCATGTCTCTCTTCTTCGTTCTCTGGTCGGTTCTCTCTCTCATCTTTTCCTGTTCGCTCCCTGTGCAACAGGGATTTGTGTCTATGCTTTGTTTGTCTGTTTAAGTGTAGTATGTGCATGTGTGTATATTTTTACTTTAATATATGTACGCCAATTTCATGTGCTTATTGTATGCAAGTATGAATAATAAAACATTTATTTCTTCATTGCACAACATTAATAAGCATAAAGGATATTGTATGTTATATGTGAGTTTAACTGTATTACTTTATATCTACTATACTTATATAATATCTTATATGATTATAATACGCCGCTTATATAATACTTATATATACTTATATAATATACTATAACCAATGACATAAATCGCGTTGGATTTTCCATAGTACAGACCTACAAAATGAGTACTGTAGAGTAATGGTGGTATTTTCCGGGGCCATGAGCATTTATTGTCTCATTTATAATGTGGCTGTGGTTTCCCCTTAATAGGGATGTAATCTTGTTTGAAGTTTTTATTTCATAATTACAGTACACAAATCAAATGCTCAAACAAAAAAGGTGGCGCTAAGGAGAAAACAAGCGGAAGTACAGAAATAAGAATTTGAGCGTTTGACTGGATTGAATGGGAAAACGAAGGGAAAGATATATTATTGTG
>NW_020868971.1:76938-96938 GCF_003789085.1 Penaeus vannamei
AATACATATACCCTGTGAAGATGCAGATCCTATGACAAATTTTGAACTGCATACTGCATAAAACTGGTTTCAGGGCATGGCCCCTTTCATTCAGACAAGCCTGTGCATGCACAAACATAATTCATAATCTCACAGAAAATATCAAATAAGGTATCTCAATTGTGCATGACTCAGTAATAATTAGGCACTAGCTGTAAGTTAATCATACTTAATCAAACTGTATCATGAAACATATCTATCATATTTTGACAAAACTGGACAACCATTATGACCATGAAGAATGTACATTGACAACTGCCCACAAGATATTCAAATTGACCATTTCACAAGTAAATGTCATTGAAATAAATGTAACATTCACAATGATTAAAATATGATATGAAGCAAGTTTTGTTCAACAGCTATACCATAAACAAACTCTAGTGAAGTTTATACGTGTAACCAGCACACGCACCCAAAATACAGGGCTTGTGCATGTGTTGTAACTGTGATGTGTATGGAATTTTCCGTAAGGGATCGCACCTTCAGATCTAAAATGTCGAATAAAAGCATAAAGCTATCCTCTTCTAGCTTTCAAGACAAGACAAACTCTGAACAGCTCTTTCCTTTAGGATAAGTCACAGTGGGTTTTGGGCATCAATTCTACGAGTAATAAATAACACAGTATGTTAAATGCTAACTATATAACCAACAAAGAAACACAAAATAGATGTACTCTTTAACCCTTTATAGAATGTTACTTTCCAATAAATCTTCCAAGCAGGATGGTTGTTTTGGACAAATATCTCCGCTTTCCTTACTCTGACAATAGCAGTAATTTAATTATTATTCAATCATTTAATACAAAAATTATGATAAAGGTAACTGTAATGATAAAAACAACTAGCATGGTAACAAAAATAAATGTTATCTATAAACCTGCAAAATAGAATATATTCTGACCATATTTTTTCTACAACTACAAATGATATTCTGCAATGTTGACCACCTACTGGAGGTTAAATAAATACTATTACAAACAGTACATGATCAAAATATGTATATACCTGCAAGCTTCTGTATGTTATGTGCTACTGCCACACATAGATCAAGGACATTAAATCAAAATTCCATATTTCATTCACTGTTAGAGTCCATTCAGTTGGGAAGGAATTTGCAGTATAAGTGACACTGCAATTGCATATATGCCTAGTAATTAATTTTGATGAAAGATGAAATGGCTTTTTTAACTAATTATGAATTATACATATATGAATCAATTATATAACATTCTAAATAATCAAAGGAATTACCAGATAAGCAAAATACTGATAATACATTGAAATATAAAGCAAAAAGGAAAAAGCTTTTATCGCGCTGCTATACTCCTATGACCTGATCAATAAGTACTTGAAGAACCATTCTCCTTGATACATGCACACAAACAAACACTGCATCTAAGGCACCGCAATCCCCAATGAAACTACATCTGCTCTTCATGTATAGCAAATGTCAAGCTTCTGCACTCAATATCGAGGCCTGTGGATCTTCCTTTCCTATCAAGGTCTAGTTCTTATACCAATTCCTGTGTATAAGCACTGCCCCCACTCAATTATCCTTTCCAAAAAATTATATTTCTTGTAGCTTCCCATTCACATTACCATAAGTGTAATGCATGTAGAATCTACAACAGAACATTTATTCTTTTCAATGAAGAATTCAAGAATGAATTGGAATTAGAAAATCTAAATGTAATGGTTTCGTAACCAAGCAACATCTCAGTGACAAAACTGCAAAGGTGATGATTCAAGATGTGATTCAGCCACAGCATTTAGGCATGCATCTTGAGCCTGACTTTTAACTATGTCATCTGCATGACTTTCCTCTCACAACATACCAGAATGAAACATTTTTTAACATGTCCTTAAGCTGCTTGCAACCCTGCATGACACAGCAATATTGAAATACATACCAAGTGACATAACACCACAGTTGCAAACTGAACTGTCTATATACACCCCTTTCCAAAGACTGACTTCGGATGTGTGGAAATGTTCCACAATTTTCATACAACGACAATATCATGACTTATTTCCCCACAATAATCAGTGCCAGTCAACCCAATGATGACACAACCACACCCACCACCTGTGGCACTCCCCCCAACGTGCAGCAAAAATTAGACAAGCAATATGCAATATACAACATCAATGTACAAAATAGACCTCTCCCAATTTTCCAGCTATCAAAATATAATAAATGGAGGAATCCTGGAACAATATCTGCCAAACGGGGTTGATAGAGGAGCAAAAGGCCCAAGAACAAGCTCTGATAAATAAAGCCATTTACCAAACCTGGATTGCACCGAGGCAAAATACAATCAACAGCAATGGAAGTGGAAACTAAACCCTAGAGCTGCATTCTTGGCAGACACATACATTCTGGCAGAGCATGAGAAAGAAAATGGCAATGTGGTGGATAGAGATATATTTAGTTGCCTGTAACTTTAAACCCAATGCTTATCTTCTGACAATCAAGATTATTCTGCATATGGGAAAGGCTGACTCTATCTGCAGTTTTTGTACCCAAATTTAAAGTGTAATATCATATTAATAATGACAGGCATATAGGAGACACAAAACAAATTTGATATCTCATAAATAGATCAAGCACATATGCACATATGTCATGTATTCTGGTGCTCCAACAAAGACCAACAATCCCCCCACCCCAACCAAGATTATTCTGAAAATATCATGTTTGAAGTCCTTCCTGTCAATTCATAACCAAAACAGGCATCAACTTTATCATCTATTCATATACACATGACCCGGTTAATCTTTACGATATGGACACACAAAGCTAGAGCAAATTGATGGTATTGTAAAAGATAAAAAGTTTAAGTCATAAGTCCAAGAAATAATCAATGAATGAAGGGTAATGCCAAAAAAAAAAAAAAAAAAAAAAAAAATCGTCTCCTCTGTGCTCTCACTTTTCAGCTCCACCATCAACCCTCCCCTCGGGCAGTGCCTGAAGGGCACGCCCAGTTACGGCAACTTAGATTGTTGAATAAGTTTTGTGATGAGTTGGAGACTTAGTCTCTAGCAAGTGCATCTGTCCTGCAATGAACTAATTGAGAACCTCCCATTCCTGGGGCCACAGGCTACATGAACCAGCAATTTCACCTACCAACATGAGATACAGACACACATACAAGCCATGTTTACTTTTGCTTCATATTTTTCATCTTTTAACTAAAATCACATTTTTCAGTCATTGGAACTCCTCCAGAATAAAACAAATATTATTTTGATACAAAAATACACCTCTGTTCTGCAAACCAACTAAGTATTACATTTCTTTATCATCTATAAGCTGAATGATTATAAAAAAATTATCAGAGGGGAAAAAAAGATACTCCTTGCAATAAAGAGCTATCGCCGCACAAAATATGTTGCAATGAAAAGGGTTTGTGGCTGTAAAACAATACTAATAATGATAATAATAATATACTCCAAGCTTCAATCCCCCACCCACACAAAAATAATAATGATCGAAACTGAACCATGATAGATTGGTTAGTTACTTTAATGTCATAGGGAGGTCTCTCATTCCCAAAGCACAACTGCAGAACATAAAAGCGGCACAACAGACCCAAGAAAATTACAAAGGCAAAAAAGAAATGACAATATTGACTGACAAAGACTTAATTCATCTCTACTTCTCACGAATTCTATTCTTTTATCCATCTATCTGTCTTCCCCCTTTCACTCAACGTAGGCCTATCATCCCTACTGTTAACCAGAATAAACAAGACAACGAGAAGACCAATATCATCAACTTCCGAAGAGGGTGACAAAATCGCCATTGGAAACGAGAGAAAAAGAGAGAAAGGCAAACAAAATAAACCTGCAGACCGTCTCTCCATCTTTCTCTCTCTCTTTTCCTCGCTCATCCCTTTATCTCCTGTGTTCTTCCTTCTTCCTCCTCCACAGGCATTCATTCTTACGTGGCAATAACGACTGTAATAGAATACGACAGCTTGACGGAGAATTGAACGCCACAAAAAATAAAATAAAAAGACCCGAGATAAACATGGCGTCAGAATCAGAGGAGAGAGGGAGAGAGAGACAGAGGGGGGTGGGAGAGAGATAATAAGGGGGGGGATGGAGAGAGACAGAGAGAGAGAGAGAGAGAGAGCGATAGGCAAACGGAAGTCTCTTCACCTTCATCACTATCATAATCATTGATATCTCTCTCATAATCATCCGCCCTTCCTTTTCCTCTCCCTCTCTCTCACTGCCTCTAAATTCGAAGAAACAAGTGCAACAATCTCCCTTTAAACTGCTTACCCGTCACCAACCACGACGCATTTGATGGCTTGCATAATCCCTGGTTTGTCACGACGATGCACTAAATCCAATGGTGTTTTTCCTTTCCCCTAAAACCACTTGTTAAATCCCTCCAAAGAATGGTTTTTGGGTGGTGGGACCGAGAGCACGCAACACCTTTCGTTCACCGACGTCAGAGCTGTACTGAGCGGGCGAGGCTCAAATCAACATGGACGACACTCGCTTCGTTCCTTCGCTAGGCGCTCGTTCAGCGAATATTGCTACAGAAGCCTAT
Organism: Penaeus vannamei; assembly: GCF_003789085.1. Classification (NCBI taxonomy): domain Eukaryota; kingdom Metazoa; phylum Arthropoda; class Malacostraca; order Decapoda; family Penaeidae; genus Penaeus; species Penaeus vannamei. The sequence goes on from NW_020868971.1 coordinate 81,544, forward strand.
TTAAAAGATAATGTAACATATTAATCGGAAATTAGAAATTCAATGAGCCTAATTTATTACTTTTCGTTGTTTTTATCAATAAAATATGAGTTATAGGATCTTATTTTCCACTAATTACATTGTGCGTTCAACAAGATGAAAGCGCTATGAATCAGCATATGCTAAGAGTTATACATAGATTACGTGTGAATATAGCACATATCCACTAATTTGCAAGCAGACTTGCAACGTATAACACCAAATAAATAATCGCATTTGATATACTCAGGGGAATATATACTTCTTTAACATGAGGAAAAAATCTTAACTTTAGCGACATTCGCTAACTGGTAACAAGTGCAAATCAACAGGTTTTTTAGGGATATCGATTTATACAGCAATTCTTCAGTCATATTATATACTAGAACTGAATACAAAATTATTCCCAATAAGGAATATGATTTAAACATAACTGCTAAAAATATGAGAAAGCGATAGTGACCAATTTTACATGTTTTATTCTCGTAAAACGACAACAATGATGATATTTTTTTTTATAAGAAAGAGAAGCAACAATTGGAGAAATGACAGATATGAGACATTATCATATCTCCACAGCAATTATCATGACCTATCTTTATTGACGATGTAACCAATGTTCTTGCTATCATCTTTATCATTATTGTTATTACCATTATTGTTATTCTTAATATTATCATTATTAGTATTATCATTTCTATATCATTACCATTAACATTAGCGTCATTATTATTATCATCATTATCATAATTGTAATTATAACTTATCATCATGAATATTATTGCAATGATGATCACTCTCATTATCATTATTACTGTTGTTATGATGATCACTGCTATTATCACCTTACAAATAACGATAATAGTTACCGTTATCACTACTATTATCATTATTATCATTGTTACTATCATTAGGATTATTAACATTATCATTACTCTTATTATTATAATCATTGTCCTTACCATTAATAGCATTACTATATTATCATTATCATTGTTGCTTTCATTATTATTCCTACTGTCGTCAATATGGTTATTATCCTTATCATTGTGATTATTACCATTATCATTATTGTCATCATTTATCTTATTACTATTATAAGGTGTCATCCATAATTTCCATTATCATCACGAGCATACAAACCGTACGCGGGGGGGGGGGGGGGTAATCGGCGGCCGCTGTGGTTCAAATTTCGCGCCACGTCGGGGTTGTTAGCAGGGTTGGCCGCTTTTCCGTTGAAGCATTTCTGCCCTTTTCTAAACATTAGATGATAAAGAAAACGGATATAAATGACAAAAATTAAACCATACACTATCCTAAACGGATGAATATTAGATTACAGTTATAGTGCGTAGGGTCAGAGTCTGATGATTTTAGGATTCCCTGCATAACTTGCTTGTCTATTGCACTACATAAAACAATATAGAATAAGTAAATTATACAGCCAATAATGTAACATCATCATAAAATGCACCCGCATCTCATTAAAGAAAATGCATTAGATGTCTAACTTAATAAAATGTAACATTCAACTTGTAAACTTGATTTATCCAAAACGCATAAGACTATTCTTATGAGTGCGTTGCAGGGCTGAAGGCTCTGCCTTTGGTGATGCTCAGCTGGAAGACCTAGCTGAAGTGACATGGGATGAAATTTCCGCCGCAATGACATTCGGTCTGCCGCCTCATATCAGTTCATACCTGGATGGTTTCAGCAATTTTGATGTCCGACTCATTTTAACGCGGGAAAATATTTTAATACTGACTTAAACACTTAATTTGTATCAGTCTATCTGTAGTCATAAAAAAATACAGCATACAGAAAAAAAATGTTGGTTCTGTATTTGTCCTTGATTTTAATACAGTGAAATAGCAATATAGCAAGACATGGTCTTACTTTGAATTCACATATTTTTCTTAGAATCATGAAATACGAATCCACATTAAAATAGGGAGACCTTGATCTATCATCATTTATCGTCCGTAAACGTACTTTTGAGGGGGCGTCTTGCTCAGAAGTCTACGCTTTGTAGACTTGTGATGGTGAAAAATATGGATGACCCCTTATTACTGTTATTGCTATCATCATTCTTTTGTTGTCATTATTATCATTATAATTATTAATATAATTTTGACTTTTAATCATTATATCTTTTTATCATCATTATGATTGTTATCATCATAAGAATCAATATCATGATCATTATGGTTTGTTTGAGACGTTGGTTAGCGGGATAACTTAAAAAAGTTATTGACAGATTTTTAATATCATTATTACCAGCGGAGTCTCATAGCCTAACTTAAATTCCTTAAATCCGAATCCAGATTTTTTTTGAAAGATTGGTTAGCAGGATAACTTAAAAAGTTATTAACAGATGTTTAATATCATTTTTACCAGCGGAGTGTCCTAGCCTAACTTAAATTCCTTAAATCCGAATCCAGATTTTTTTTTTGAAAGATTGGTTAGCAGGATAACTTAAAAAGTTATTAACAGATTTTTAATATCAATTTTACCTGCGGAGTGTCATAGCCTAACTTAAATTCCTCAAATCCGAATCCAGATTTTTTTTTTGAAAGATTGGTTAGCAGGATAACTTAAAAAGTTATTAACAGATTTTTAATATTTTTACCAGCGGAGTGTCCTAGCCTAACTTAAATTCCTTAAATCCGAATCCAGATTTTTTTTTTTTGAAAGATTGGTTAGCAGGATAACTTAAAAAGTTATTAACAGATTTTTAATATCAATTTTACCAGCGGAGTGTCATAGCCTAACTTAAATTCCTTAAATCCGAATCCAGATTTTTTTTTGAAAGATTGGTTAGCAGGATAACTTAAAAAGTTATTAACAGATTTTTAATATTATTTTTACCAGCGGAGTGTCATAGCCTAACTTAAATTCCTTAAATCCGAATCCAGATTTTTTTTTTTTTTTAAAGATTGCGTCAGTTACCCGCAATAGGTGTGGCTTTTATCGTGACTACCTTTATCAAATCCGCCAAAGAGGCAATGATTACGGACGTCAACTGTGTACCTGAGACAGGTGATTTTATTGCAAGTCTTCAAGTGTGAATATCTTTATTGCATCAATGACCTTATTTCCTTGGCGGAGGTATGCGCTCTCTAGGTGTTTACTGCTATCATTAATATTATTGGTATCATTACTATTCTTATTACCATTGTCATCAACACTATCATCATCAGTGTTAACATAAATGAACATCATTACTATTATCATTATTATCAATATCATCATTATCATCATTATGATTATTTGTGTTCTGTCGCTATCATCTTCATTATCACTGAAATCATTATTACTCCCGCCAATTAGGTTATGTTTTTGGCAGCGTTCGGTAGTTTGTTTATTGGTTAGCAGGATATTAAAAAAAAATATATGAACGGATTTTTACGAATTCTTAACAAGAAGTGTGTCATTAAATTTTGGTAGTGATCTTACGCAGGAAAACTCAGACAGTTATGTACAGATTTTTATTTATCTATTTTTTATTTATTTATTTTATTTTATTTAGGTTTTTATTTGTTTATTTTTTACCCAAAGGCGTGTCTTGTTCCAAAATAGATGCCATTAAATATTGGAGTCTTTTAAAGGATTCATTAGCATTGCGAGATGGGGACAACTTAATCTTTTGGCGCTTAAATCATCATTACTATCATTATCATTATTATCATCATTACTATTATTGTCATCATTGTTACTATTATCATTGTTATCCTTATCATTATGTTTTTTGTTACTATTATTGTTGTTATTACTACCATCACTCTCTGAGTACTTCTAGTTATTTATTATTGTCACCATTATTGTTATCGTATCATGGTTATCACATTTTTTGTTGATATTATGATTGTTCTTATCATCATTAACATTATATTATTTACTTTATCATTATCATCATGATTTTGGTTATTATTATCAATATTACTGATATCTGTTCTTGGAATAATCATTATCATTACTATTATTATCATTATTATCATCATTATTATTATTGTCATCATTGTTACTATTATCATTATTATCGTTATCATTATATTTTTGTTACTATTATTGTTTTTCTTACTATTATTACTGTAATCATTATTATCATTAGCATTACTATTATTCATTTTGTTCCTAGCATTATCATCATTATTATTTATATGATTATCATTATCTTTATTACCATCATCATTATCTTTCCCTTCCTTTCCCTCCATCTCCCCTCCCTCTCCCCCTTCCCTGAAGATATCCAGTCTCATTCATACATTTTCTACAGTGTGTGTGTGTTTGTGCGTGTGTGTGTAGGTGTGTACGTGTGTGTATGCGTGTGTGTTTGTGCGGGTGTGTGAATGTAATGTATGCGTGTATGTATGTGTCTTCGCATGTGTGCGTGTGTGTGTGTGTGTGTGTGTGTGTGTGTGTGTGTGTGTGTGTGTGTGTGTGTGTGTGTGTGTGTGTGTGTGTGTGTGTGTGTGTGTGTGTGTGACTCTTAACTATTCAGGCTGTCAATTATTACCCACCTTTACATCAAAATGAAGTGACTTCTACTCAAGTGACAGCTACCTAAGTGCAGACGGACGAAAGAGGACCCGGTTAATAACATAATTCACCATTATTAACGTTATGTCCGTTGTTATCATCATTCTAATCGTCTTTCTAATCATTCTTCATTCCCATTTTCATCTGCTCCTTCATCTTCGCCCCCCTTCGTTAATAATATGATTTATCATCATTAACTTTATGATCGTTGTTATCATTACTAATACTGTCATCATTATAATCATTATTATTATCAATGCTTTACTCTTAATACGATTATCGTCTTTATAATTATCATGGTTATCATTACTGTCATCATCATTAGCATTAATATTATTCTCACCATTATCCATATTATTACTAATATTATCGCCAGTAATACTATCATTATTATTATTGCTATTCATCCTAATATCGCTGTTATTAATGTTATCATCAGCATAATTAGTATCATAGTTATTATCATTACCTAAACAGTAGTAACAGTAGCATCTATATCATTATCATTATTATTATCATCACTATCATTATTATCATTATCATTATCATCATTATCATTAGTAGTAGTAGTAGTAGTGGTTGCAACATTACCATTGTTAATAATACTATTATCAATATTACTATTGTCATTACTAGTAGTACTATTGTAATAAATGATAACAGTATGATTATTAAAATAATAAAAATGGTACTACAATTACTCATAGTGATACCAATGCCAGTAATAATGATAACAATAATGATAATAACAATAATGAAATAATGATGATAATAATACCAACAACAATTATATCAATAATGACACTAATGGTGATGATAATAGTAATGATAATAATGATGACAGTTAGAATAACAATAATAATGATAGTAATAACATTAATCACAATTACAATCATAAAGAGAACGATAATAATGATGATAGTAATGATGGTAATAACGATGATAATAGCAGTAATCATAATAATAATCATATCCATAATGATAATGGGAATACTACTAATAATAATTATTATAATAATAGCAGAAATGTTAATCATGTTAATAACAATAAAATAATAGTGATATCAATAATAATAAAAAGATAATGTAAATGATAATAATAATATCAATAATAATAACATTAATAATTATGATGATGATAATGATAATAATATAATAAAAATGATAATAATAAAATCAATAATAATGATGATGATGATGACAACAACAACAACAACAATAATAATAATAATAATAATAATAATAATAATAATAATAATAATAAATAATATAATAAAAAAAAAATAATGATAATAATAATAATAATAATAATAATAATAATAATAATAATAATAATAACAATAATAGTGATTGCAATAATAATATTGATAACAAGTATAATGATAATGATGAAACGGAAATAAGATGATAGTAATAATAATAAAAATAGTAATACTACTAATAATAATGAAAATAATAATAACAATAATCATGATAATAAAAACATTGATAATGATATTAATGATGACGACGACGACAACAACAACAATAATAATGATAATAATAATAATAATAATAAAGTTATTAGATATAATGATAATCATAATCAAAGTAATGATAATAATGATAGTAATAATAATAATAACAGTAATAATAATAATAACAGTAATGATAATAACAATGGCAATGATGATAATAATAATGACAATAACAATACTACTACTATTACTACTACTACTACTACCGATAATAACACCAATGATAACAATAATAAAAAATAATGGTAATTATAGCAATAATAATAATGATGGTAATAATAATAGTAAAAATAAAAGTAATAATAATATCAATAATCATAATGATAAAGGTCATGATAGTGATAGTGATATTAACAATAATGGCAATAATAATAATGATGATAATAATAATAATTAAATCAATAGTAATGATACTAATAACAGTGATAGTAATGGTAATTATAATAGTAATAATATTGACATAGTAAGAGTATTGATATATACAAATTATCATTATAATTGCAATGATAAAGATGATAATTATAATGATAATGAAAATTATAACAAAGGTAATAATAATAATTTAAATGATAAAAATGTTAATAGTGGTAATAATAAAAACAGTGCTGCTGATGATGATTATAATTATGATGATGATGATGATGATGATGAAGATAATAATAATAATATAATAGTAATAATTGGTAACAACAACAATAATAATAATTACAATAATGGTAATAATAATGATAATGATAATAAAAATGAAAACGTTGATATTATTAATAATGATAATAACAATAATAATAATAATAATAATAATAGTAACATTGTTAATAACAAGCAATGATAGTGATAATAATAATAATAATAATAATCATAGCATTAATGATGATAATGATACTAATAATAATGACGATATTAATGATAACAATAATAATGATAACAATAATGATGATACTGTTCGCCGAATTTCTATTGCAATCGCCTGCAAACTGCAAATTGCTTATTGTCAGGGCCACAAGTGTTTGGTTTCCGGAATACTATATTTTGGCCCCAAGACATTATGAATGAGCAGAATTCTGATGAATGAAAAATTAAGAAGCAAACATATTCCAGCGAAAACGTTCCCTTGGATCGTTTTGTATCAAAATATATCTGATGAACCCAACCTTAAACCATCTGATTTGAAATTTGGATCGAAAACGGTTACTCTTATGAAAGAACACAATTGCACTGTTAATAAAATAGAAGACCGAGGTATCCGCACTTCCGAATTTCCTACTGTTTAATCAGTATAAGCTGAAAACTGGGTTAAACCATTATCGTGTCTGCTTCCTTACAAAGCGATAGTTTCCTTGGATTAGGTTAATGTTTAGACTAAACATAACTGATCATAATTCTTTGTCTTGATTAAATCTGGACAAAATGATAAATTCATTTATTATCAAACATATTTAAATATACAATTAATATCTGATTATTTTCATTCATCCTATTATAGGAAAATTAAGCAAATACCAATGGGTCAAAAAGGTTTAAAAGAGATCTAGCCAAGCTTTTCTTCAGCGGTCAACACTATGAAGCCAGAGCCATCATTTCAGCGTTTTCTTGGGGGCTATTCAGCTATTCTATGGGCATTTCTAAACTATAACTAGAGCTATATAGGTATGAAAGAAAAATCAAGACTACTAACAAGTGTGGCGGTGTGGCCCTTTTGGCGGGAGCAGCCACCGCACAGTCTTGAGGGCGGCAACTTCCCCCACCCCTCAGCACCTCCTCTCAATTGACTCCCCAGTACGTAGCACAAAGCAGGGTTGGAATAGCTGAGAAAGTCTAGGTCACTGGTTCCCAAAGTGGGCATTACCGCTCCCCGGGGGCGGTGGAAAGATCGGGGGGGGGGTGAGACAAAAAGGGGCTGAGCGGGGCGACAGGATGGCATTACGAGCATTAAAATTAATATAAATAATATATATATATATATATATATATATATATATATATATATTTTTACAATACTACTAAATAAATTGGTTTACTAAATTAGGTTTTATTTATGAAATACGCCTTTGTGTTTAATATTGTTACTTTCAATTCGAAGCATACCAATGTAAAAAGGTGTGTAGGGAAGGGGGTTCCTAGGAATCCAAAGCCAGCGCCAGCCTGGGAAAGTCTGAGAACCACAGGTTGCCACAGCTAATAGGAAATCATGAACACGTATTAAGGTATACAGAAAAAATGGACAGTTACGTTTTGTTTGTTTGTTTTATACTGTATTCGGTATTAAACTGCAGACATAAAAAAGTGTTTTATTGTATTTCCATTTGAAAAGTATTTCTATTATAATTTAGAATTACTCGGCATTTTCTATTTAGTGTATTGTTTCGCATATGTAATTTGGTTTGTTTTCCATTAGTCTTTTTTTTGTAAAAATGTGTAAAATGATTTTTATCACTTTCTTTTTAGTGTATTGTTTTGGCATTGTGCAGGTCGGGCATTTCAAGTTATTTTTCGTTAGTTTAATTTTTAGACGCCTGTATAAAATTATCTTTAGCATTTTCTATTAAGTGCATTATTCTAACATTGTACTATCTGTCGACAAAATTTATGCACTTCTATCACACACACACACACACACACACACACATACACACACACACACAAGATAACTATTTCGCATCAGCGTCTGTATAAAAAAAGAGCCTAAAACAGTATAGCTTGAAAGGCACAATTCGCTTTTTTCATTTTCTCTTTTTTTCATATTTTGTTATGCATTGTTACTTAATGCACATGCCAAGACAATTATTTGATTGATTGTAAATAGCTCTGACGTCAACTTGATTTCGTAGGAGAAAAATCTTACTGGAAAGGTGCCTGAAGTGAAAATACGGACCACTTTTAGCTGATGGTCCCTGGAGGCTAGGTCCGTTCAGGGTCCTCTTCCAGTTCTCAAGTCAATATCATTTTTGTTATAATCATTAATACAATCACTGTTACTGTATTTGTCGCCATCGTCATCATCCTTGACATCACATTATTATCATTACTGTCATCCTTAATTTCATATTTCTCCCTTGCAGTATCATTAGCAATATCATTAAATTCATCAGTATTCTGTAATTATCATAACAATGCTACTGAACTAGGAATATAAGAGTGAAAAAATGCTAATTAAAACTTAAAACATTTTTGGTAATTGATGTTATCATACTAAAAATGAAAAAGAAAAAAATGTCTGAATATACATATGTCTGAATATAAACTGATACAAATGGCATCTTTATTGCCTTTTTGTTTTTTTATCATATATCATGAAAGATGGAATAATGTCGTACCGCATTGATATCATGAATATAACCTCTCCGATAAGGCTTCGAACCCTCACCGCCGCTACAAGAGACCTTTGGTATGTGCATTCATATTCATACATATGGTATTTGATTCACTTGTCTCAGAGATTCTAAGGTGAATTTTTTTTCCTACGCCATTTTCAGTCTATTCCTCCATTATGCCAACTCTGTCGCTTTATGCCATTTAATGTTTTGACCAGATCTCTCTTTTCCCGTTAGTGACTAATGGGAGAAGACATGGCGTGGGAGAAGAGACGTTATCGGTAAATTACAAAATCTATTTCATTTCCGTTCTAGTTTCGCCAGAACTAAATAGATATTTCCCAATGTAGTCATTTGGGAAAGTATTTCGACATTTCGAAGAGAGACCATCGCCTTTTACAGATGGCGTCACCAATCCACTTCAGGAGAAAAAGGAAATATATTAAACTCACAAACGAAGTCACAAACATATACATTGTAATTTCTTTCATCATACGATTTTTTTTTTTTTTTTTTGCGAGATGAGGGCTATGTGACGTATTTGATACGGGTTGAAAAAATACTCTGAAGCACGTATGCCTGTATAAACTGATGGAATTTGTATTATGATTAGGAAAATGTTAGACCGATATTCTTTAATATTAACCAGTATGGTTTCAGAAAATGGAGGGGTACACAACAAGCAATTGCTGCCATATACGAAACCATCGCCATTTCTCAGAGAAACCACCAGCAGTGCAACATAGTTTGCAGAGACGTTGCCAAAACTTACGATAAAATGTGGAAACCAGGACTGCAATATAAAATATTGCACCTATTATTGAGAAGATCCTCTGCAACTTCGTGAAGGAAAGAACAGCAAGGATACGACTCGATAGAATTGCAGGACCGAAATTCCCACTACTGAGTGGGGTGGCGCAAGGATCAGCATTAAGCCCCACTCTTTACATGTTCTACACGGCAGACCTTGAAAGACCCAACAACAATTGCGTAGATGTCAGCTTTGCCGACGATATAACTCAGATCATGCTATATCCATTAAAGTCAAAAGAACTGCTAACCGCAGTTAAAGTAAATGAAATCAAAAGGATAAATGACTTCGAAAAGAGATGGAAGATTAAAGCAAATAAAATATATTTTAACTTCTCTCAGTATCAGCCACAAAACCAAGGGAAGTAATTGTTGACCAAGAGAGAATTCCATTCTGCAACAAAGTAACGATACTTGGCACGGAATTCGGCACCATCGGGGTGTCAACTCACATTAAAGAGAGACTTGCAATGGCCAAAAAGCAATTCACCAAACTAAAACGCTTTAAAGAAATGAATACGAAAACGCAACTGCAATTCTACAAAACCCTCATAAGACCAATCACAGAGTACCCAGCCATCCCTCTTTGCAGATCTTCCAAAACAAACATCAGGAAGATGCAACAGTTACAGAGCCGCGCACTCCGAACAGCAACCAACAGAAACAAGGAAAACACCGAACTTTCAATATCAGCACTGTACGACAAATACAGAATCGAGCCAATAAACACGACTCTACACTTTCAAAAAAATCTGGGATAAAATGTCCATATCAAACGAAGAACTTGCTAGAACTTCCGAGGACCAGCATACAGAGAACCCTCACGGAAGAGTCCACAGATAGTGGAAGAGAGTTGCTCCGTTCATGGAGGGCGGACCGCCAGATCCGGACTATGCAGCACTGCTATGAAATAGCCACGAAACATGGTCTTGCTTTACCATTAACAGTAATGTGCAAAGATTGTGAATACTGTTTGCTGTAATCTTAAGATTAGTATTAATTATTATATTGTTACGATAATAACACAAAAGAAAGCAGCAAGTGCGTTTGCCCCACCACTTTTAATATCTCGCTGATTCATTTTCCGGACTAGCTCTTCGCACGATCTAGCTAGATCACCTTCCAGGACCTCCAACCAATCCTATCCGGCTGAAAAAAGTAGCTCCAGTGCACGCGTACGTAGCACGATGATACATTTTCTAGCACAGCTAAATAATCCATTGTACTGGAACGCAGTATATAACGAAGCATCATTCTTCTTATTAAATTAACACGATGCACTGAATGATAACAATACTCCCGGCATTGTAAAATAGTATATTATATAACAAGTCTAACAACATACCCTCCAATATAACAACTCAATTTATTGCATGATAAGGTACTGACAGTGTAACATTAGTATAACTTAGATCATGGTAACATGCCTTATACTTTGGTGACATGATTTCTAGTTCAATATGATAATGCATTCACATACAAACTCGCCAAACCAGGAGTGTCAAAATCAAATGCCATCGCGGGCCAATTTTCCCTTGAGTAACCATCTTGGGGCCAAGAAAGGTTTATACCGGTCTTCCCAGATTACGTTACTAAAGCTGGTATTCTGTTCTTGTACGTATAGTTGATTTTACTTGTCAGATTTTAAATAATGATATTAATAGCAACAGATTGTACATGGCGTTATTTTTCTTTACGGCGATCATGATTTCACAGGGTAAAAATTCTTCTTGGTCAGCCCGCGGGCCACAACGCGCGAACCATGAGTATGACACCATTCATTATAAAAAAAAAAAAAAAACACAATAATAGAAATAAGAAACTGTAAGAGTGTAAGTGATAACCATAATAGCCGAAGGACTCTCTTGATTAGTCATGTTAAGATTGAAAGAGCAAATGTGCCGCCGGCCGCCTGTATGACACCCCTGCACTAAACGGTGTAAATGCGCTACGTGAAAACGAAACATGGGAAACGAATACAATACAGAACAAATGTAAGCTATGTAAGAACGACGAAATATATAGAAATGGTTGAAAGTCTGATGTTAGAGAAAAAAACGCAAGGTATGAACTTTACGTGAACTTTATGGGATGAACTGTATTCTCTCTTGTTCGTCTGCTGTTGAAAGCCAGAACGAAAATGATTTAATAATTATATCATCAGGTAAAATAAACTGGTGTATGAAAACGCTCTCTGATGATTTTTTGAAAGTAAAAGGCGTATGTATACATCAATCAACAAATAAAGATTTACAAAACGTTTGCCTTTGAAAGCAGAATAACATGAATGTATATTAACAAATGAAAAGTTGACTATGAAAACGCTCGCCTTTGAAAAAAAAAAAAAAAAAAACACATGCACAGAATATACATAGAAAAATCGCCGAACGTTAGCCGTCGAAACATTAAAATCAGAGGGTGTCGTCGGTGCCTTTCAGTTACATTTAAAGTACGCGCTCTGCCCTCCGGCGGCCGAGGTGTCCAGAAGAGGCTAACCTCCTCACCTTGGGTCTGATTCTTGGTCAGCGTAGGGTATATCACAAATATTCCAATTCGCCTTGCGTATATAAAACACTGCCATGTTAAATTATTAAGTGCACAATGCATATGCACTGCAGTAGTGGACAGGACACACACAACACACACACACACACACACACACACACACACACACACACACACACACACACACACACACACACACACACACACACACACACACACACACACACACACACACACGCACACACACACATATATATATATATATATATATATATATATATATATATATATTTATATATATACATATAATATATACATACATATATATATAAATAAATAATAAATAAATAAATAAACAAATAAATAAACAAATAAATAAAATAAATAAATAAATAAATAATAAATAAATATATATATATATATATATATATATATATATATATATATATAATATATATATATATATATATATATATATAATATATATATATATATATATATATATATATATATATATATAATATATATATATATATATATATATATATATATATATATATATTATATATATATATATATATATATATATATATATATATATATATATATATATATATATATATATATATATATATATATATATATATATATATCTATCTATCTATCTATCTATCTATATATATATATATATATATATATATATATATATATATATATACATGTACAGATACAGATAAATAGTCAGATATAGATACACCCTATATATTCCCTACTAAATGTATTAGTGCAACCAGATTTAAATAACATACACAGCCAACAATCACTTCTGGAATATTTTTATAGTAGAAATGGAGTAATAACATTGAAATAACAGCATAAAATGTCCTTTTAGAAATGTACCAAATCTATATCCTTAGTACATTCAGAGAATGCATTTTGGAGGGGTAGCTAAATAGGATTTCAACAAGTATGATAACAACAGTGAATAGTAATTGTTAAAATGATTATATTATTCATATCGTCTTCTCTTTAACATTGTTATTATTACTCACCACAAAGTCCTTCAAATATTATTTAATGTTTTCATTTTTATTGCAGCATTGTAGCTAATTCGTTATGCCATCTCTGCCCAAACTTGACATGCCTTATGTAAGACTAAGTCTTGCAGTCTAAACAGATTTACATTGGATTAAAAAAAATCATGATTTGGATCAACCACTTCCTAACTAAACTCCATAATTTTTACCATTTGGATTTAGAATAAATATTCTTGCATACAGGCTACTCTCAAATACCAATCTTTGTTTACATAGTTTAGCCAGTGTTTATGTGTTTATTGTTTGGGTACCCAGTCCTGTGATATAAAAATACTATATTGTAAGTGTATACTCAAAAAGTATCTGAATATACAACCTTATAGTCCATTCAATCTGAATATTTAGAAAGCCATGCCCCTTTTTGATAGTGCCATAGAAAAACATATTATAGCTCATGTCACCAGTGGATGTCTATCTATAGGCTGATAATATCCCAGTGTAAAATTTACTGCACAATTAATTGCATAATTATTTGGTTATACAAGTATTACTTTATACAAGTGGGAGTATTCCTGTGGAATAAACATATATGATATGATAATTAAAGGCTATAGTTAAAAAAATGGGAGAAGTAGAAATTGAAGGATAACAGAAAATTTACTTGTTACTCATATATACAAAAGGTATGAAATCACTAAGAATAAATTATAATTTCTAAGGTGGAGTATTATCATATTTACCTAAATCACTTTGATAAAAAAGAATAAGAAATAAAATGTTCCTATTGATACCTTGAATTATACTTTGGTAACTACAAATGACCACACGGGCAAAGCAACTTGTGGACTGGGCCTAATTCATAAATATTTTGTCAGTCATGCAGTGCATATATAACAATGCAATTATACATTTATGTATTATACATTTCTTTTACATTAAAGATGAAGATTTAAAGGTTATCAATGAGTGGGTGTGATTGGGAGTTTAACCCCATTACTTGCTTGTAAATTGCATGGTAATATCTAAAATCAGTGGAAAGTTCTTGTAATTTGGACTGAGTACATTCCAAGTGAAAACAAGATTTGCATGTTGCCTATAAGCTAGACAGACTTGCAATAAGTGCCTTCTGATTTCATATTGTTAGCTTCACATACTTTTGATGTAAAAACTTTTGTGGTTTAATTAAAATCCACAAGGTTTTGCCTCAATCACAGGTACCAAATACATATTAAGGGTATGAAAAACATCTCTGGAAATATCATTTATTAATATACAACAGAAAGTTAATAAATACCTATTTACAAATCTTTCAAGATATATTTACATGTATGCTTTTGAAAATCCTTTACTTTTAAAGGTATTTCAAAGTTTACATTATTTTACTTTATCTCTAATTGTGTACATATTTACCATATATATATATATATATTATATATATATATATATATATATATTATATATATACATATATATATATATATATATATATATATATATATATATATATATATATATATATATATATATATATATATATATACACATACATGTATACACATCAATAAAAGGTTCACATATCTCCTACCTATGTAATTCCTGATGTTCAACAAAGAATAAAAAACAGCTCAAATAAGACTGAAAAGGGTATATTGTGATAG
>NW_020868971.1:101938-104438 GCF_003789085.1 Penaeus vannamei
CAATTAGGAGGCAACGCAGTGCAGAGATAAAACAGGCATAAGATAATTAGCATTATGAAAACATTAGTAAGAGTCTCCGTTTCATGAAATAAACATTAAATATAATAGATATTTTGAAACCTAAGAGATATCTAAAATAGTTTCTAAAATATGATTACCAAAAACATGACATTACAAAATGGAAGAAAGAAAAGAAAAACATGAAATCTCCCCAAAGAGCGAATTTCAAGCGCGACATTTCCCTTCTCTCCAACATGTTTACATGATAACGGTGGTGATAGAATAGTGAGTACGACAGTTTTTACTGAATATTATTGTCGCGCCATCTGGCAGCGGAGAGTGTCTTCTTCGGTACGGACACAGTGGATTAGGATTAAACTAAATACGGTATTAAGAGTTAAGGACGCTACAGAAGACGCCCAAAAAGTCCTCATACTTTTCTGTCTACTTATTTTTCACTACCCCCAAATCATGAAATTTTATTTGAGGATCACTAGTTGTATTACAGATTATAATACATTTAGCAAAGATAACTCAACCCAATAACAGTAATAATAATAATAATAAAAAAAAAAAATAAATAAATAATAATAATAATAAAAAAATAAAAATAATAATAATTGGGTACCATGTTATAATGAGGTGTCACCCTGCATCTGGTTATATCAACCTTGTAGGAATAGGACATCAACAATTGCCTACAGTCTAATACTTGCATATCATTAACCACTAGCCGACGGGTGGCATATACGTACATGCTATGGCTGTTGTTGACCAAAAAACAGATGGCATCGTATCATGCCCATTCCCGTGCCATTTGTTTTTCTCCAATAGTAGCAGCTTCATCGATTTGGTAAATATTTTAGGCAATAGCACCTATAATGAAGTTAAGCCTTCAAAATTATAATATTTTTATTAATTATAGAAAAATATGAGCTTTTAGGTGCCAAATGTTGCTTGCAAACTACTGAACGCACTCCCATTCACTTTTTCATACAAATACACTCATAATGTGCAATTGAGTAAGTGAAAAGAGAGAGAGAGAGAGAGAGAGAGAGAGAGAGAGAGAGAGAGAGAGAGAGAGAGAGAGAGAGAGAGAGAGAGAGAGAGAGAGAGAGAGAGGAGAGAAGAGAGAGAGAGAGAGAGAGAGAGAGAGAGAGAGAGAGAAGAGAGAGAGAGAGAGAGAGAGAGAGAGGAGAGAGAGAGAGGAGAGAGGAGAGAGAGAGAGAGAGAGAGAGAGAAAGAGAGAGAGAAAGAGAGAGAGAAAGAGAGAGAGAAGAGAGAGAGAAAGAGAGAGAGAGAGAGAAGAGAGAGAGAGAGAGAGAGAGAGAGAGAGAGAGAGGAGAGAGAGAGAGAGAGAGAGAGAGAGAGAGAGAGAGAGAGAGAGAGAGAGAGAGAGAGAGAGAGAGAGAGAAGCCATCCATGGACAGGTGGCATGCCTACAAATGATTTGGTGTAGTGTCTAGCTCCAAGAGTTTGTCTCCAAAGGTGAGAGGGTCCATGATAATCCCAATGGTCAGCTATTGCCTACCTTTACCTGGGCAGAGTCTAGCAAATAAAGTGCTGAGCCATTTTAAGTCTGTTTGTTCCACTGGGTGGATTGGAGTTAAGTTGATAGCCAATAAGCATGCTGCAAACTTTGCACCTGGCAAACAATGTAAAACCTAAACTTCAATATTATTAGGAAGTTGGAAATTCAGGACAATCACTCATATCCAATCCAGAGACAGTTCAGACACCTTTTATGAAATGTTGAAACTCTAGTATCTCCTGCCTGTCTGCCAATTGCAAGTGAGCTGTCTAATGTCATAGCCAATCACCTTGGAGCTACCTTGGTGCCACAGCCAATCAGAACCAATCAGTACTCTGCTGTTATCCCAGTGGTGGCAGACCTCCAGCATAAAAAAAAAGGTGTCTGAAGTGTGTCCAGGGATAACTGACAGTCTCTCTTCCCTCACACCTGATTCCCCTGTCTCTAACCATTACATATGTAGTTCAGTAATATGATGCATTATAAATGTTTTTTTCTATTAATGTGTTGGATCTGGGTGCCATGCGGCCTGCATGTGGCCCAAAATCCAGGCATTAGGCGTACTTGAGTAGCAACTCTCCTGGGTGTGTGACATGTATGAACAACCCACACAATTACTCCTTACCTTCCCTTTGCATTGTTATGATCTCTTTCTGCACTAACATTTTATGTTTCTTTTACCATTTTCCCTAGGTCTATATCTGTCATTTGATATGCTGTATTAAGATGGTAAAAGATAGTTTTGTAAAGACTCCATATCATCTCCCTAGGTAGTCTACAACTCAATGCAACAGCAATAACAGTGAGCAATATTTTGTTATTTGTGGAATTTTTAAATATTTTCATTTCATACATCTTTCTGCAATACAACTCGCATTGCCAGGCAAGGCAGGCAGGAATAGGATCCTTAGTTTGAAAATGGTGTCCACCCTGGAGTCAACACTCTTCCAGCCATGAATCTTGGAAGCT
>NW_020868971.1:111938-114438 GCF_003789085.1 Penaeus vannamei
TATGAGAATGTCAGTACCAAATAATAACTTTGCCATTCCTAATCAGTTCACCATATAATCTTATCAAAGAAAATAGAAAAAACACATGTATTTTTTCCAATAATGAAGTGTCTCTTATAAGCAAATACTGAAAAAATGAGTAACAAAAATAGAGAAAAATAAAAAAGGGGGGAAATGTAAATAAAACAACAACAGACAAACCTGAACTCCTGGGATGAACTTGAGGGAGTTTGGGTTTGGTGTATCCTGGACTTTGATGAACATTGACCTTGAGGAAAGTTGTAGGGGGCAGCGTGCTGGTTGCAAGAAACCATGATAACTGCTGCCATTGTTCACTGAAGTTAAGGCAATGCTGGACCATCTTTGTGATCTTGTGTGTAATGCCGCAGCACTGGAAGAAGGCTCTGTTTGTCATTCCCATTTTTGGTGAAAAGTAAAGGATTACCTGTAGCCCTAAGTGCATCTATGAATGTAATGGTAATGGTAATGTTGAATGAAGAGGGAATGGTGCATATGGAGAAGGAGAGGATGGGATGTGTTGGGAGAGAGTGGGAGGAAAGGGGGTAGGGGGAACTTAAGGAGGAGGAGGATGGATTTCAGCAATTACTCTGAATGTAGAGGAAATAGGAATAAAGTGAATGGAGAGTGAATGAGGGAGTGGAGTATTCTCTTGGATCATGTTTAGGAAGTTTCAGATGTATTCAAGAGTTTATGGAGTGGAGTTAGGTGGGGAGGTCTGAGAAACAAAGGTTCTCATGTGAGGAGAAGAGGGGACATATGTATCAGGAGCAGAGGAAGAGGAAGTTGTAGGAGAGAATGTGTTAGGAGAT
This sequence comes from Penaeus vannamei, assembly GCF_003789085.1. Lineage (NCBI taxonomy): Eukaryota > Metazoa > Arthropoda > Malacostraca > Decapoda > Penaeidae > Penaeus > Penaeus vannamei. Next base: position 112,769 of record NW_020868971.1, read on the forward strand.
GGAGCAGAACATTTAAGTTGCCTAGTGCGGCAGGTAAAATGTGAAGGAGGAGGGGTAGGGTAGGGTTCATGGAAATAGAAAGAGATTTTAGACTGGATTTAGACTGGAAAAGGAATTTGACTGGGGGACCGGGGGAGTAGGGGTAGGATGGTTCAGGGTAGGGGGAAGAGATCCTTGAGGAGATACTGAGACATCTTGAGATGATGGGAGGTGAGCAGAGTGAAGGACAGTTTTGGAATAGGTAGAGACAGAAATACCATGTTGCTGTGCTTCTTGTATGGTGTCTGAGGCCTAGCTTGGATCTGAGAACTGCTACCTCAGACTCAAGCTTATAGGCAGGGCAGCTCCTATAGAATACTTTATGGGAGCCACCTTAACTGGAACATGTATGTGACTGAGCAGGGCAATTCAAACAATCATGACCTGAGCTGTGGGGCAACAGTGTTTGGCTAGGTGACCAAAACTCCAACATTTTCTGACATTGATGAGGAAGGGGTAGATATCGTTGGACAGGGAAAGACCCTCCACCAATACGAACTTCATTAGAGGAAGTAATGTCTGTGGGAGCTAATCTTGGCAAAATTGGTGTAGGATTTATGCTGGCCTATGGAAGGAATAGTGTAACACTATACTGCCACTGCCTCATAGTCAACATAGCAAGGAAGTAGGTCATTTTCAGTCTAACCAGTTCTTGTTGTAGATGGGACAATAAGTCAGGAGACAGAAACAGTACAGGTACAAGTATTAAGAGAGGAGCGAGGTTCAGCAGAAATAAGTTTACAAGTGAGGTCAGTCAGAGTAGATAGTGCACCACCTTGGGACTCACATGTAACTGTGACAAGGCTTGTACCATTGGAACAACTGCAAAAGGAAGGGGGTAAACAATGGAGAAAACTGTGCAGTAGGAGATGATGTGGAGAATGTTGGGAGAGAAGAAGGGGTGCTTTCTAAAGGTTGAGTAATGACCTGGGTGGGTGAGTTGTCAGTAAATATCAAAGTAGGAGTATTAATATGTGTGCCTAGAGCCATTGTCAAAGAGGCAGGGCTCAGGAAAAGAGTGAAATAAAATTTAGATAGGCTAGTTGGTGAGGGGCAAGCCTTAATGCCACTAATAAAGATAAAAAAAAATTATTATTGGCCATGGTGAGCATGAAATAAGTTTGGAAAAATAATACTGTGCCTAAAGCTCCTGGAGGCCGTTCATGACTGACACAAAGCCAACCGTTTATCCTTTCAGCGTGGACTGAAGAGAGAGAAAAAGGAAAGGGAGAGAAGAGCATGCAAAATCAGATGAGGTGTGGACTGTGGCCCAAGGTAATGGTGATTCCCCACCTTGGGCCTCAGTATTCATCTTCTAAGCCCCCCACAACAATGAGCAAGGAAATGGGGGGGCATGGTAGGAAAAAAGAAAACACACACACACACACACACACACACACACACACACACACACACACACACACACACACACACACACACACACACACACCACACACACATACACACACACACACACACACACACACACACACACACACACACACACACACACACACACACACACACACACACACACACACCACACACACACACACACACACACACACACACACACACACACACACACACACACACACACACACACACACACACACACACACACACACACA
>NW_020868971.1:121938-139438 GCF_003789085.1 Penaeus vannamei
CCTAAAGTTTCAATGACATATGAATGTTTTTATTTTCTATACTGTTGTCACTAAAGTATCAGTTTTATACCAAATTATTACAAATATTAAGTAATGGTACCTAAGGAACTAAAAAATGTTGGTTTCTACAATGGCTCTTGTTTGCTTCTTATTGCAGATGATGAACTTACCCACTAATTAGATTGCAACAAGTTTTATTGGAAAGTTCACATTTGGAGCTTTATTTTCTTATACATCAGTAGCATAGATTATAAGATAAAAGGAAATTAACCAAACTTCACTTATGTTTTTTTTCTTAAAATATTTTTTTGAAGCAAGGGCATGAATAACTCCAGCACCATTGATCTGATATCAGAGCTCATTCTTTCGTTGGGAAGACCATTCAGAAGAGACCACGCTGTCATCTTCCAATATTTTGAAAGGGAAAAGTTTACCTTTGTTTTTTTAGGAGAAAATATTGCCTTACTTTGGAAACTATCTGTTAAAAAGAATAAAAGGAAATTGTAAAATTCGAAGTTAATAGTCCAGTTTTATGATGTTTTCATTTTTTTTTTGAGAAACATACAAGTTCACCCCCTCCAGCATCTGGGAGAGGGTCATTATATCGACTGGGGTTAACTTGAAGAGCTACAACTCAAAAGAAATGCAATTGTGTGGTCTACAGACAGATGTGCAAGACAATCCAAGGCTCATTGTGTTATCTTTTTGTTGGAAAAGAAAAGGAAACTTAGGCTTATTGGCGGCCTGTTTGCTTAAGGAAAATAATTTCTGTTACACCCTGTAGATGGTACAGCATAATGGCATATGCTTGCTGTTGCCACATCAGAGGGAGCTTGTTTTTTGCTGTTAGTAGTGACTATTTGTTTGGTGTTTCTTTTATTTACAAGCACTGAAAGTAAAGGGAAACCTTAATTTCTATTTGTATTATTTATAAGAGACAGCTACAAGAAGCTAGGTACTATTTAAGCTTCAAGCTATTAGGTGTTGTGCTTGAAGTACCAAATGAGCCAGGTGCAAATGGAAACTGCCATAGAGTGCCAACAGACCTACATTACTAGCTACTAGCCAATTTTTGATACTGCAATTAATGGGTTAATATATTACTGGAAAGAGACTTGAAACTGAGTCTGAAATAGATGTGTTATGTCAATCACTAGTTGGCCCACCAGCAATGTTTGTGCATGATGTTATGGCATTATCCCCTAAACACATATGTATGTATGCCAGGGCAGAATCCAAGCTTGTTATGTTGGCGATCTTTGACACTGATTTACCTCCCAGGTAGGTACACTGGCAGGAAATTAGCATTTTTTCAGTTATTAGCAATAACATGAAAGTTGTTAAGTGCTTAGCTTTTGTCTTCTGGGTAGTCACTAATCTATGTTGTTATGCAAGGCAATCCAAGGCTTCCTTCATTTACCATGCAGTATTAGGTTAGTTCTTTGGTCTTCAGTAGGTTATTAAATCTTTGACTCATTAGGTTTTGTGAACTAGGAAGTTAAGTTTTAAGATAATTCATCCTACAATTTGAACCAGTGAATCATTCAGTGTGGACAAGGAGGGTGCATTAGTGCAACTACCCTTTAATTTCAGTTGCAGGTGTCTCTTTGAAAGTCAATTTGACCCACCCATAATTGTCCGATGGGTGTGATCATCCTCAGAGAGCTAAGAATTCAAATAGCCAGAGTTGGCAGTAATCCTGGTCCTTTTGACAAATATGGACATCTCCAACTTCTCTTGAGAGAGTTAGTGACTCCTGATGTCAGGCCAATCTGTCAGTCCACTTCCTGATTTGACAGCCCAGAGTGATGAACACTACTAAGGTAAGTAAAAGTCTTTGTGACTAATGTCTTTGCTGCAAGCATGTACTGACTAATCAAGTTCTAGCAAAGCAATAGATCTTGGCCAAAGAGACCTTTAGACCCAAGGATTTTGCCCCCTGCCAAGTGCTTCCATGAGGGTCTACAGAGGTTCAGGTGATATAGCAATAGATAAGGTTGACCTTAACCCCTTGCTGACAGGTGTCAGGACTGTAAGGAAGATTTAGTTTTGGTGTCAACACAGTAAAGAAGATAGAATTTTGGTTCTGACAACATATGTCAGAGTGTATGACTCAGTTGTCATGTTTTATTTGATGGTAGGGGAGAGTGCCACCTTGCATATTTTTGAAAAAATTTCCTAGCTAATATTTCTACTTAGTGACAAATAATGGTAATTATTATTATATTTACCCTTCTATTCACTGATTATGTTTGCTTTAAAATCATACATATGGCATTGTTCTCTCTTTGCACCAGCAGGAAAACATGCTGTCACGGTCATCCACCCCCAGTCTATGGGAGAGCTCACTTCTAAGAGCAATGACATGTAGCCAGATGCTAACCTCCTGGTTTAAAGTAATGGCAGTGCAGGGTGTGTTGACAATGGAAAAAGGCCATGTGTAGTAGCTGCAGTGCAACATAGTGTAGGTACAGCTGCCAAGCATGGGTCAAGTGTTTTTTTGCTGGTCAAAGTTATTCTTTGACCTCCCACAGTACTCATTGAATGTGAGGAATGTAATGAGCAGATATAGACTTGCTTTTTTTGGAGTAAAACCCATCAGGAGTGCTACACAGCAGATACTGGTACCTCTCTTACTACAATGATAGCAAATCTTGTCTCTCAGTATGTGGTCTTTGATGCCTCTTACAGATATCTTCCAATGTTCAATAGTTTAATACTACTGGTACCCAGTGTTGACTCTTGAAAGCTTTTATATAAGAATACAGGCCTGTCTCACTTTTGAATTAATAGGTATGAAGCTAATTATACCCTCACCACAATCTACAATATATTGGCTTGCTACTAGTTTAATAATCTGGAAATACCTTCATTAGGTTGATGTAAGTTGCAAGCAGCCCATGACTAAATTCATGAGCACACTACTGTGACTTGAAATTTATTGATAGTGTCTATTTTGGAAATACCAGAAGTGTATCCAGATCTTTGGTATTCAATTCACAAGCCACTGGGTATGTTATTTCAGTTTAAATACTGCAGAGACCAATTGATTCACTATCCTCCATCTCAGAGATTACCTCCCCAACCAAAGTCAGGGTAGGAGGTTCCTCACTGTTGGGACTCAGATACAAGGATCACAACATCATCAATGTACATGCTACCTGCTGGTGTCTCATCATGAAACAATTCCCAAGAACACTTGGTTTATTGTGCTGACATCCCATCAAGATTTGGGATGATAATACCACCCATAGGCATATGTGGGGAAGCTTTGCTTCTTAAAGAAGGCAAAAGTGATTTTCTAAAAGATGGTTTTCAGTCTCCGCAGTAAGATTTCTTACGTGTCCCTTGTCCTTCCTAGGCAGTATGCATGGGAATCCCTAAGAATACTTCCTTAACAGCTTGTCCAAGGGAAATACTTAGAGTGATCACTGGATGGACAGGAGGTTTTGAAGAGGATATAGAAGGTGCTTCTAGCTAAGGTAAAGGTAAATAATTTTCATATTCAAACTTCATCTGTTTATCAAAGTTGAACATGAAAAAATGTCATCTTTTGCACTACAAAATCACTTTCTCGTTTATCAATATGAGTAAATATTTTTTTTATTAAAGAAAATTTGAGCGGTCAACTTTATACACCTTGAACTTAATGAACTTTTGGATGGAGCACTGCTTAGAACATGGGATTGGACTATACCCTTTTGTCTTCACGACTCTAGTACTTTTGCCACAAGAAACTGGTCTCTTAACTCGAAAAGGCAGGGCTACATCAATCCTTCACCTCTCCTGTTTGCCTGGGTACTACCCAGAGTAGGGGCTGTGACCATGCCCCCTTATGCAAAATGTTTCCCTGCCACATCTGCCACAAGTTACACCATGTCAGTCCTTGACATGGTGCCAGGGTCAAGAGCTGTGACCATACCCTTTGTCTTTATCCCACTTCTGGCACTTCTGCCACAAGGAACCAGCTTGTAAGTTCATATAGTTTGTTGCTACTCTTCCTTTTTCATTAAACTAAAGTTAACTAATAATTGTCTCCATAAGTCACCCTTGTTGACCAGTTAAGTAACAAGAGACAAATATCTTCCTCTTCCTTTTTGTGTGTGTGTGTGTGTGTGTGTGTGTGTGTGTGTGTGTGTGTGTGTGTGTGTGTGTGTGTGTGTGTGTGTGTGTGTGTGTGTGTGTGTGTTTGTGTGTGGGGGGTAAGTGTGTGCAAGCATGCATGCATGCATGTGTACGTGTGTGCGTGCGTTGGTGCATGCGTGCATGCGTACTTGTGTGCGTGCGTGTGTGTATGTGCATGTGTATGTCCCTACTTCTTCTGCAGTCCTTTCCATTCCCCATCTTTGTCTGTTTTACTTTATATGCAATGAATATTGTAACATCTTTGTATGATGTTTAAAAACATTTGCCTATTGCTTGTGATGGTATGCTCTCTTTGGATAGAAAATGTAGGCCACCCTTGAGAAGCATTGCCAAATAAGAAAGCAGTTCTAGATTTATTGTGTCAGAGCTGATGTAAGTTTGTTGAGCATTAATCAGTGAGGCTGCAGTGATTACATTACATTGTGCCGCTAATGTGCCAAACTTCAAGTTGTAGGCCATCCATCACAGACCACAGCAAGATTTATGTGGCAATGGATTGAATACAGCCAATATACTTAGGAGAAAAAAAGAAAACCTCTGAGAAACTTTTACATTACACATGTATACATATAACTTAAGCACATGAGTTGGTGTGATTTGCTGGTAGAGTGCTTGATGCATAATTTCAAATTTGTGAGTCAGCTATACTCTGAGGGAATACTGGCATTACCTGGGGTGATGAAGCAACATTACAGCCATACTACTTGAATTGTAAGTCAGTTGATCATAATATTAAATACAATTGTGTTTCATTACACATGTATACATTTTTGCTTTGCTTTTTTCACTCACTATTGACAATGACTTTCAGGCCCATGGAATGAAGGCTTCATCATGAAATGGTGGAGCTGGATAGGCAGAAGGATGTCCAGCATGACAACATTCCTCTTGTCAACCCTAGTCCTCCCTGGTGAAGCTGTAACCTGTAATGAGGATGACTTGCAATTTGCAAAGCTGTACCACTGCATAAATGTTATTGGCAGCAGATCTATGTGCTATGTGCTGAAGGCAGTGTGGAGCAAGGAGAACCTTGGAGAAGAAATTCAGACTTTAAGGCATTATTGCAGGATCAAGCTATCTTGGACACAAAAGGCTTTGAAAATTTTTGATAAGTTTGAACAACAGTATTTGGATAATAATATCTATAGTGATGTTTATGATATTTGCTACTTGTGCAAGGTGTTGCAAAATGTGCTTGATCATGTTTATTGCCAACTGGATCCTGATTGTCAAGATCACATCAAGAAACTTCAAAAGAAAAGGAACAAAGTGTGCCATTACTATGGGCACATGGAGGGAAATCTGAGCAAAGAGATAGATGATCTTAAAGAGACTCTAAAATCTATCTACACAGGTGTTGGTAAATGCCTTGATATTGATTTTACTCAGAATATCAAAGAGATGGAACATGTACTGACTGAAATCTTAGATACTAATTTTGTAATTGGTGAGCAAGGTAAGGCAATTGAAACATTTGAAGAAAACAAACGGTCCAAGATGATCATCCAGGGGCGAAAGGAGCTTGAAGCTCACTACAAGAAACTACGAGTGCTTAATCCCTGTACATGGATAAACGACAAGGATGACAAAGTCTGCAGATTTGAGGTTGACAAGATCTTTACACCCTTAAAGCTTGAGGGTCGGATGGAAATAGAACTGAAAGCCATTTTTACTGCTAAAGTGCGAAGAGATACCATTTTGCCCCCAATTTTGATATACAAGGGTTTGGCAGGATCTGGCAAATCTGCTTTGTGCCGCTACTTGATCTTTAATTGGCATACAAAAAAGGAGGAGATTGACATGCTTAGCTCATTTGACCTAGTTTTCTTTTTAGAAATTAGGCGCATCAGATGCAGCAAGGTGATAGATTTCCTTCAAGAGACTCTGCTTAAAGATACATGTAAAAGTTTTGACTCTAAAGATGTTATATTGGTACTGAAAGGCCTTGATTTACTTTTTATTATTGATGGATATGATGAGAGTGGAGAGCAGGCCAAGAAACTTGTTCAGGATATTTTGGCCATATTCAGTGAGCATCGGATCATAATAACAACACGACCAGATTACCATGAAGATGTAATCAGCTTGGCAAAGAGATATGCAGCATTCCAATCTGTAGAAGTTTGTGGATTTGATGATAGACGAAAGAAGGAGTTCACCACAAAAGTGTTCTCAGTGATAGAAGAGGATAAAGACAGATGTAAGAGGCAGATCAATGACTTTCTGGAGTACCTTAACAACCGTGGACAAGCTCTGGATGAGCATCTGAAGTTACCTTTAACTCTGGCTCTACTCATATACCTTTGGAAAGAAAGTCCAGATATTGTAAACAGTGTTACCTCTGCTACCAGACTGTATATGGAACTCTTTAGGCTATGCAAAAAAAAACTAGCTGAGCGTTTGTGTTGTACAAAGGTCTTCATGGGTAGTAAACTTTACTCACATCTTGATGATCTCATTCTCTTGCTTGGGGAACAAGCATGGTTAATGCTCAAAGATGCAAAAAATTTAGTTGGTAAAGATATATATTGTATTCTTGAAAAGGAATGTAAAGCTAGAAGTATTGATATTACTGAATTGATGTCTGCCTTTCTTATGTGTCATGTGGATGAAGATGATGATAAACTAGTGTATGAATTCTTACACAAGACACAGATGGAGTACCTTGCAGCAGGATTCTTAGCAGATGAAATAAAAAAGGGAAAGAGAACTCTTGAGGATATTGAACAAGACATTGGGTATAGCAGTTGGAGGCATCACCAAGAAGTTCTAAAGTATCTTACAGGTCACCTTGCTATTCATCGCCAGCAGAAGCCAGATATTCTTAAAATCAGTTTTCCACACTTATCAAAGTTGTTTAGTGTAGCCGAGATACAAAGTAATGATTACAATTACTGGTGGAATTTAGTTGTTGAATCACTGTATGACCACTCGGTATGTGAGGGAATTGCTCAAAACCAGTTGCCTGTGAAAGACTGGGAATTGAATGCAAGACAAGTAGTTTCTGGCCTTAATCTCTTAATTAAGACATCAGTCTCACTTCGTAACCTAAATATTGAAATATCATGTGACGTAGAGCCATATGAAATCAAATACTTCCTGGATACAATGAAAAGTTTAAAGGTCGAAATTGGACACCGCTATAACAAGAGTTGCCCAATCTTAGTTGAAATGCATTTCTGGCGGCATGTTCAGTATGACCATGACAGGCCGTCAGATGAATTCCTGAGGACCCTGTATCCTTGGGGTCATCTTATAAATTTCACTGGAAGTCTTGGAGAACAACAACAAGGTAGGGAAGTTTTGGCCTACTGCTTCAATCTGAAGAACATCCGTGCACGTGTGTCAAGCCCCAAAGCTCTTGCCTGCCTTAGCAAGAGCTTGGATAAGATATGGAAGTCAGTCCGTTGCATACGGCTCACCCTTGTGATACCTGTTGAAGTTAGGCCAGAGGAGCTCCCAGTGCTGAACTTCAGAGGAACTCTCGAGTTGATGTTGATGAATATCAGAGATGTGGACAAGGAGTGGTTGGTGAAGGTTGTCAAGAGAATTGGAGAGAAGTAAGGATAATTATTATTTTTTACAATTCATATGTTCAGCTACTACTTATATCAATTATTTATTTATATAAGCTTATTATTCTTACATATATTATGATTTCACAAAATCATAATATTTCTCTTTCTCTCTCTCTCTCTTTCTCTCTCTCTCTCTTTCTTTCTCTCTCTCTCTCTCTCTCTCTCTCTCTCTCTCTCTCTCTCTCTCTCTCTCTCTCTCTCTCTCTCTCTCTCTCTCTCTCTATATATATATATATACATATATATACATATATATACATATATATACATATATACATATATATACATATATATACATATATATACATATAATATGCATATATATATATATATATACATATATTTATACATATATATAATATATATACATATATATATACATATATATATATATATATATATATATATATATATTATATATATATATATATATATATATATATATATATATATATATATACATATATATATACATATATAATATAATATATATATTATATATATATATATATATATATATATATATATATATATATATATATATATATTATATACATATATATATACATATACATATATATATATATATNAATTTATACACATACATGTGTATATATACATTTTTAGATATACATGAGTATATATACATTTCTACATATACATATACACATATGCATATCTATCTATATGTATGCTTTGCAGCCTTATTATATCATTTCTCACTTTTCATTTTCATTTTCTAAATATCAAGTTGCTTCTGTAAGGCGGTCATAAATGATAAACAAGATTGAATAAGTGAATGGGATGGGATTAAAGAAACACAAATAACAGTTTGATATTCAATTTTGAGGGAAATAGAAATATGAAACAATTGAAATTAGAGCATGATGAGTTCTGCTGCAAGATATTCTCTACAGCAGTTGTTCTCAAATCTAAGGTCTTAAGGGATAGGAGGAAATAACAAATAGTGAGAGAGAGAGAGAGAGAGAGAGAGAAGAGAGAGAGAGAGAGAGAGAGAGAGAGAGAGAGAGAGAGAGAGAGAGAGAGAGAGAGAGAGAGAGAGGAGAGAGAGAGAGAGAGAGAGAGAGAGAGAGAGAGAGAGAGAATTTCACTATTTTCAGTATTACAATATTACAAACTATATTACTGCATCCTATTTACCCATCCAGCTTTAGAAAGTGCAAATAAAACAAAAGAATATTATTAAATATTTATTAACCAATCCTTTTTGCATGAAGTCCACAATGAAACATTATATATGTTATATATATATATATATATATATATATATATATATATATATATAATATATATATATATATATATATATATATATATATAATATACATATACACACACACACACACACACACATTATATATATATATATAATATATATATATATATATATATATAATTTGTTGTATAGACTAATATACATTGAAATTGCCATCTATACCCACATTCATATACATAGGCCACTACAATTATCATATTGTACATTACAAACACAATTGACTGCAACAAAATCAATACATTTAACTTGATACATAAACAACTGTCTTCCTCTGAGATGAGAAGTGAGAGTAGAGCGAAGCCAGGGAAAGCGCGAGATAATAATTGAATTTAGTGATATACAAGAGAAGCATATATCATATATACCATCAAAATTAGAAATTGTTATATACTACATAAAAGCTTTATCAACCAACATACCTTGCTTATTAAAAAAAAAAAAAAAAAAAAAAAAAAAAAAAAAGGATGTACAACATGAGATACAACCTACTATATATAACAAGTTTATGATCTTGGATCAGGGGTGAGCAAACTAATTAAGACCCATGGACCACATCTGGCCTGCCAAAGATTGCTACAGAATTGTTCAAATCAAATCATATCATAATCATAAAGCTAATGCAAGTGGAAGATTTTTTTCACTTCGTTTTTATTTCTATTTATGTCTGAGAATGGTAATCAAAAAGATGATAAATAGGCTCAACAAAGCTATATATGTATAAACTGATCTGGCCTGGCCCATCTGCCAAAGTGGCCCTGTAGCCCAAAATTTGCCCGTCCCTGTCTTACATAGTACATCAGGCTTTAATGTATAAAATTGCATTCAACTTTCCTGAGATTCACTTTCAGTTGTACCATAATCTTTGGCTTGAGAGAGAGAGAGAGAGAGAGAGAGAGAGAGAGAGAGAGAGAGAGAGAGAGAGAGAGAGAGAGAGAGAGAGAGAGAGAGAGAGAGAGAGAGAGAGAGAGAGAGAGAGAGTGTGTGAGTGTGTGTGAGTGTGTGTGAGTGTGTGTGAGTGTGTGTGAGAGTGCGAGTGTGTGAGTGTGCGAGAGAGAGAGAGAGAAGAGAGAGAGAGAGAGAGAGAGAGAGAGAGAGAGAAGAGAGAGAGAGAGAGAGAGAGAGAGAGAGAGAGAGAGAGAGAGAGAGAGAGAGAGAGAGAGAGTTGTGTGTGTGTGTGTGTGTGTGTGTGTGTGTGTGTGTGTGTGTGTGTGTGTGTGTGTGTGTGTGTGTGTGTGTGTTCTGCACCTGCATGTGGAGAGGAAAGGAGAGGAGAGGGCAAAGAAGAGAAAATGAGAGAGAATGAAAGATTTAAATACTTGATACATGGAGCACTGCTGCTCTGTCCTCTGTATATTTTGATGCATGAAAGAGAAACGAGTTCAAATTAAGTAAAAACACACAAAATATGATAAATATGTTACATGTAATACCAATAGTACTTAAACTTTCAAAAACATAGTCTAATCTATATATACTTATGAGGGATACTTTACCAAAAGCTTTCCCTAGAACTCTCCTAAACATTCTCAACCTGTTTTTTCCTAATCTTACGACTGCTCTCATCCTTCTTTCATGAAAAAAATTATTATAAAGAGATACTGAGAATTATTTGGCACACTATTAGAATACAACAAAACAAATATACATTTAAGGAGACCGTCTGATTTCCAAGCCTAATTCTATTTATTTCTTATTCAATATTCTTTTTTTCTCCTCTTTGAATGTAAGAAATCATGAAGAAATCTTCGAATAAAAGCATGATTTTTATAGGTCTGCCTGTCCCCCTTTTGTGTAACTTTCTGGCCATTATTTTTGATTCAGTGTGTGAATAAGGATATGACATTGTAGTGCATTTTTTGGGGAGTGCTTTTGTTAGGTAGTAACAAATATACAGTCAGAAAGTAAGGAATAAAGGTGATTAATGAATCGACACCTTGTTGTTTTAAGAAAAATATCCACAATGATCTTTTAGTCAAAAAGTGACAGTTGGGGGGAAAAAATGGACAAGTGCAGGGTGTCTTACTGCTCTTACCCCATCCCCTTTGGGTTCCCCAAATACTTATGTTAACCTAGTGATGTTCGCAGGGAATGTATACATGCTCTGACCACTATGATATTGATTTATCATTTGTTTATAGAAAGATGGTTTCACAAGTGTTTGGTCTGCAAGGTGTCAATCATTAGGACTACCTGATCTCATATGTTTAATTTTTAAATTATTATCACTATTAGCATTGATCATAACCTTATTATAATGATAACATCAATAATGATACTAATAAAATTAATAATCACAATAGTTACATTAGAATGCAAACTTTTTTTTCTAAAAATCTAAGGAGTGGGATAAACAGGTGATGTCAGGAAAGCCTAGTTACTTGCCTCCTTGATGACTTAGTGGCAATATGTTAATAAGACACATTAACCCCTTGGATCCAGGTGACATAACAAACACATCACAACCATAATGAAAAAAATTGGCTGAGCGCCAGCCTACAGGAATAAGCCATCATGGAAAAATCTAGGTGACAGCAATTTGCTATGATGAAAATTTTGGTTGAAGTCCAGGGGTAACAGGATTGACTGGCCACAAATGCAAAATATCTTGGAAGGTGATCAGACTCTCCGGACAGCTAGGAAGGGGCTCTTACATTATTGATAATTTTTAATATAAGCTTAATGAATTTGTTCAGATAAGGGGAAGGAGGCTTGAAAATATAAGGTTATAGAATGGAAGAGAAAAGAAACGAATAAACAAAAAGGTATACATCTCGCAACTTTTGCACTTTTGTCTACATGCAAGGTGAACAGTCCCTTTAAAGGCTTACTAAAACATTTCAACTGACTGAATATAATCTTTTGGAAATAAAAAAAATTCAAACACACACACACAAAGATGTACATATGCATGTACCAATACTTTTTGTATTCTCACATCTCTCCTGAGATATATAAAAAAGAATAGCTATATAAAAAATTACAACATTCTGGGACAAAAGCTGGACTAATATAAAAGTTGGTGAAAAGTCAGACAATATTGATGCTGTAAATGAGGTGTAGGTTATATTCAAAATTCCCTGTCTGCAAAAGATTTCCCTGTAATATAAACAGGATATTCTCTACTACAAACAAAATTATATTTGTGTTGAAACATTATTCAACACTTGATTCTACAGCATGAAGAAACAATCAGCACAGATCTTACATCAAATTTGTATCTATCACTCATCTTGGAATTAATTTTTATTACATTATTCTCTAACTCTCATTTTTGTCTACATATCTGGTTAGTTTTTAAATTTCTCACATTTATTGTTTAGCAACATAAAGCACTTTCTACACTTAAAAGCATAAAAATTATCTTAACCACTGGGTCCCTCATATCAAAATGGAAATACATCCCTTTCCAAATTAACAAGTAACTCAGCTTTAACCCATTGCTACTGGGGATGACATGTACACACAAACCATGTCCACTGTATCTTTACTGTGTTTACACATAGATGGATCCACAAGTGCATAGCCACTCTGGAGTCCATCACCAATCCCAGCTATCTCACTTGTTTTCTCTCTCCTTGAGTTTTGGAATTATGTTTGAGTTTCTATTGCTAGTAGTATTTCAATGACAAGATAATGATGATAATGTTAATATTGACGGCAATAACTGTATCAATATTAATACCATTGAACCAAATAAAAAAATCAGAAAATTCAAAGAACAAGGAAGTAGGTGAGGCTATATACAGCCAGCTTCTTGCCTGAGTATTTGTTGGGCCATCTATGTGTAAATACAACTATAGTGTACAGTACACAGATACATACACACAAAAAAAAGGTAGATTCCAAAATCTACAGAAAAATGGAAGAATAAAAAAAACAAGCTATCTACTGCTTTTTAAGCTAATCATATTATTTCACAATTATATTTGTTTATTTTGACAGAACAGGAAGGGATGACGGCACAATGTGTGCACCAAGGCCCATGACAGCATAGCATATATGCCATATCAGCTACAGAGCAAAACGAAAAAACAAAACAAATTCTGTAATGTCATACAATCTTATAAAGATAATAGCGTTCTATTATTTACAAAAACATACTAATAAATGGATAAACTAAAGCTTTGGGAAAATTTTGCCTTAGCAGATAAGCATACAACAATATGTTGGTCTCATGAGAAATTCAAAAGAAAATTACAAGCAAACAATAGAGAGAGAGAGAGAGAGAGAGAGAGAGAGAGAGAGAAGAGAGAGAGAGAGAGAGAGAGAGAGAGAGAGAGAGAGAGAGAGTGAGAGTGAGTGAGAGTGAGTGAGTGAGTGAGAGAGTGAGTGAGTGAGTGAGAGAGTGAGGAGTGAGTGAGTGAGTGAGTGAGTGAGTGAGAGTGAGTGAGTGAGTGTGAGAGTGAGTGAGTGAGTGAGTGTGTGAGTGAGTGAGTGAGTAAGTGAGTGAGAGAGAAAGAGAGAAAAGAAAAAGAAAAGGAAAAAAGAAAAAGAAAAAAGAAAGAAAAAAGAAAGAAAAAAATAAAATAAATAAAATAAAAGAAAGAAAGAAAAAAAAAACAGACAGACAAGGCTTTAATGACTTTATCAATTCAAGCATACAGATATGTACAGGCGCTATCTGCATTAATAACAATAATAAGGAAAGATCACACTAAGTACGACTACACACTATTTGTACACTTGGCTCCCCCACACAAAGACTACTTTTGTCATTGCTATTCTCTGACATTCTTAGACTTACTGTTTCTTGGCACTTACCACTCTTTGGGTCATTCTTCAGATCTGTATCATTGTCTAACAAATTAGTGGAATGGTCTTGCTCTTCATTTTTTTCTTCAGATTTCCTCTGGGGGGTGAATGGACACGACTCTTCACCATCTGCTGGCTCTTCATCATCCTTTTCTTTGGGATAGGAAGCTGGCCCAATAAGGGATAATAGAACAGGCAAAAATACAAGACCATGAAGGAGTCCATACAAAACAACGGCAAAAAATATCTGCAAATAAAAACAAACAATTAATTAAAATAAGAAATATCTATATAAAAAAATTATAAAGAAAAAGAATCAAATATAGCAAAATCATTGTCAACATTACAATCTAGAATTTTATTCAAAGTAACTCACAAAAAAATCACACGAATATACTGATTTAAAAAGATCAACAAAATTTACCTTGAAAAATGTCATGAAAACGTGAGAATCTGAGTTTGCTAAGAATACGAATGCCAGGAAAGTGCTGAAGCCTCCATTCAGAACAGCTGGTCCAATTTTGGCTACGGTGAGTCTAGCTCGTTCATCCCTTGTGCCAGTCTGAGTCATAAATGTATGGCCAATATGTGCAGCATAGTCTACACATAGTCCAATTGCTAACACAATGTCAATACAAGACACTGTGTCGATAGTGAGGCCCCACCAATGCATTAATGCTCCTACATCAATCAAAGTCATTATCACACAAAGAAGCACCATCAAACTAGTTACAAGGTTGGCAATTAGAATAAGTGTCACAAGGAACACTACAGCCATAGCAAGTCCCATATTCTGGTACAGCTCTTTTTCAATAATTTTATCAGTTTCCCATCCACTGTAAATTCTTGAATATGGTTCTACAAATCCACTAAAATTCATACTATTAACAATAGCCTTCAAATCATCCATGGCTTTGATTTTTTCTCGAGAGAGAGACAATGGTCGATGCTTGAAGTCTATGCTAGAAGCTAAAATAGGTGGAGCTGGATCAGTACAGTTCACTTTACCATCAAAGTTGAAGTTCTTTGCTTGATATTTTGATCCACTTGGGGAATGTAAAAACATTGACAACTGATCTAAAAATTCCTCTTGGGTTTCCTCTGGGTCTGGCACTTCATAACCTTGCTTTTCCCAGTATTTCTTATAACTCAAATACCAACTATCTATTTCACTTATGTCTTCATTCTCCTGCATTGCAATCATCAATTTATCAATTTTGGGCAGTTCCTCCAAGTAGTTCATATGACCAAAGTATATTGTACCAAGTTCACCTGAAGTTGGGTAGTAATACTCCTGCTTCATTAAAAACTTGAAGAGATAAGAATTCTGAGGAAGGAACCAAACTGGATTAAACTCCTGGCGCAAGTTTGACAGGCCCCATCCAGAAACTGCCAAGAGGGCAAAAGTTACAAAAAGTACCAACACCTTGCAAGGCAGTTTCAAGAGGTACTTGGCATATACATCACTAAAGAATGTCTGACAGAGATCCCTTTGACTGCACTTATTAGGAGACCAATTCTGTAATTTCCAACACCAGATAAGCCCATGTCGATTGTCTTCCAATCGCTTCTGATCAAGAGAAAACCAGGCAACAAAAAATGTAGCCTGAAAGAAATAGACAGCAGCAATACCTACTGCAGCAAAAATACAAAAGGATCTAAGTGCTGGCAAAACTGTCCCACTGCCAATGGCAAATGCTGCAAAATCAGTTACTGATGTAACTGTGATGGAAACACCAGCATGCTTGAGAGCAAGCCCTATTCTTTCAGGTAACTCTTTCTTTTTCTCCTTTGGTGTGAGATTATTCCAAGCTTGCATGATGACAAACATATCATCAATTCCAAGGCCAAGGAGAAGGAAGGGCAGCACATTATTAACTGGGCCAAATGGGACATCAAATGCTGAACAAATGCCATAGGACATAAACACAGACATTCCTACACAGTTTAAACCCATTAAAGAGAGTAAAGGTCTCTGTTCCACAAAGTTAAATTTCCCAAGCATTATTTGGACATATATAAAGACTACACCAAAGCCAACAGCTAAGTACTGCACATCTCCTATGATTGTATCTCCAGCAATCATTCCAAAACTTGCCGATGCCATAAAGTACAAAGATATATTCTTTGGTCTCTCTGTTTCGTCCAAAACAACCATTACCAGCTCCTTCTCCCACTGGAAACTTTCAGTATCTACCTCTGTACCAGTTCCTGTATCATCTACAAAATCTCCAGCTTGTATAGCAGTCATGTTAACTTCTGTGATCCAGGTCTGCCTAGAAGCTCTTGCCTTGATAATCTGGCCTGAGGCATCAAATTCTACTCCTCCAAGATACTGAGAGAAATTGACTGGAAAACCAAACACAGCACTTGTGTCTACATTATTAACATCATAAATTATCTCCTCCTGGGTAAGATCAGTTAATAAATCACGATCATATCCCCAGATCTCGAGAATGCTATGCTCCATGCATTCAAGAGGTATGCTGTCAAGAAAACCACAGTAAGTATCTCTACCTAAAAAGGTACTCCAATCAAACAGTCCACTGTCTTCTCGTTTAGCTCTTGAAGATATTACAGGAACAGTTTCAACACCAGAAATATTCTCCTTCCTGAGACTCCTTCTTTTTCTCTTTCTGCCAAACCAATTTTCTGTTATAGTTGGCATCTTGGCACACACGGACTGCCAAGTTGCATCTTCTGTTGATGTGTTCACAACAGCTTCATGGACTCTTAGCATCTCCAGAAGGACATCTTTATGTAACACATTTTCTGCTTCATAAACTGCCATTTGTATTCGAAAATGTGCTGGGAAATTATCCTTTTGCCACTCCATTACTTTGATAAAGTCTGAGTCTTGTGGAATCCATAATTTAAAGGGTCGTTCTTCCACCCTAAATTTCATGAGACCAATGGAGCATACTGCAGTCAAACTCAAGCATATACACATGAATACTGCAGGATGACGAGCAATAAGAACACCATAATTGTAAAATGCTTTTTCAAGTCCATTTACTATGCAAAAATTGATTCGCGAAATAATATTTCCTTTAGATGCGGTAGCCATGTTGGTAATCTTAGCAACTTCCTTTCTTGCTAGTGTTCATGTGATGACTGCAAAGAGAAAGAAAAAGTTATTACTAACAAGCAAAGCAACTGAAATTTACATTTTTAATTAGATTACCACTTTGAAACCACATTTAAAAATCTAAAACTGAATGTAAATTCATTCAAGCACTAGTTTATGTATACTTGCATTCAGATATGTAGATATACATACATTCTTCAATTTTATAATGTAAAAAAAGTACATTTCTATGAGTTAATATAATCATTATCATTTCAGTGCATAATATATCTGTTCATTGTGAGAATCATAAATATTTCCATAAAACACTAAAAAGCTAAATATGAAAAAATGCAATACCTAGACAGATAAAATATTGTAAATTACAGATTCAAATCGCCAAGCAAAATATCAGTCATCATTATAATTATTGGAATTTATTTTTTCTGCAATGAAAAATATGCAGATTCGTTGAATACAATAATCTGCAACTTTAAACCTTCATGAACAAGTCCCATATCACACATTAGGCTTTTGTAGTATGTTCAAATTTACATTCTTGTTAATTCTTGTTCATGAGTCAGTCAAAGTGTTGAGTAGACAAGCCTGAATTCTTAAATTACACTTATTTAACCTTAAAAACAAAGATTAAATTTACAA
>NW_020868971.1:146938-162232 GCF_003789085.1 Penaeus vannamei
TATATATTCATATATGACCTATACATATATAATGTATATGTGTATATATGCACATATATGTATGTGTGTGTGTGTGTAAATATATCGCATGTTTGTGCAAATTATATTTGTATCTATTTGAAAAAGAAAAAAAAAACTTTCACTGAACAGACCGTGGGCACTAATACATTATGACTTCCAACAGTAAAATATTGTCTCAGTTGACATAACGTAAAATAAGTTTACATAACTAAAATTAACGCCTAATTTTGTCTTTTCTCAAAGTAGTAGTCAGTACTGTCTGAACAAAATCCACGAGGGAAGTAGAGAAATTCCCTCTGTCCGGATTCACAGCCTGCCTAGAGATATCCGCTGAGGGGAACCTCCTGACGGCACAGAACGCGAGGGAACGGCGCGGTAGACAAATAGGAGCGATTTCCCGTGTGGCAAACGGCAAGGTCTATATAAGTACTTATGTAGACCTTGGCAAACGGTATCGAAAATTTCACGCGCCGAAATATCCAGTGGGGCGCTGTTGTTCGTTTTGTACAGCTGTTCGTCAGCGGGTCTCGCGTGATTGAGTCTGTAGATACGACGTATACTAATTGTTGTGATAATAGTATTGATAATTATAATAGTAATAAAATTAATGATTATGATGATAACGAGTGTGTGTTTATATATATATATAATATATATATTATATTATATATATATATACATGATATAATTTTTAGGGTCCGTTCATATATTTCACGCTTTAGCGTGCCTTTCTACCAGTTAGCGTTCTTTGTCCGAAGCAGTACGAACACCTGCTGTAATGTGGGTTGAGGCCACGAGTCTTGATAATCGGTGTGACCAGTTTTGACCTAATCATCAGTATGTCTGGACATAGTAAACATTATTTATCTAGTAACTATTAAACAGCGAGTGGACAGTGCAGGAATGTGTATGCGTGCATGTCCAAGGATAAGGATAAGGATAAGTCCGATATGCGAAGCTTAGCCTCGCCCGGGCTATGAGGGGAGCCCGGCGTTTGCCGATTAATGTCGACTCGATCAACGTGTGTCAGCGAGTGCTGACGCGACAGATAGAAGTGCCAGCCACCGTGGTGCCCAGCCACAGCAGTAACCTCCGGGCGACAAATACAACTCCTCGCACCTCGGCTGGGCGCCATTGTACTAGCCTGGAGCTTCATGTTCAAGGTCTATGGAAGTACTTATAAAGACCTTGTGCACGTCCCTCCCAATCCCTTGCTCGTTGTTGTCGTGGGTAGACTTAGAAGACGGAGACTGAGGCCCAAGTAAGGGATCACCCCATACTTGCACCGAAGCCCATGCCTCAACTGAATTTGCATGTTTTTTTTTTTCTTTTTCCTTTTCCCCCTTTCCTTTCCCATCTCTTCATCCTTTTCTGCCCGCATCCGAAAGTGTGTAACAAAATGAAAGGCTGGCTTTGCAGCCGTCCTGAACGGCCTTCGTATTGCTATTCGCTCTTCACCTTTTTCACTATCATGCTAACCTACAGTGCTCTACAACCTTTGACATACATATTTTGCCCTAAGCGTTAGCTTATTTGTAACCTTTTACCACGCTGGTGTTGTATGGCCTTTCCTTGCCTGGGGTATTGCCCCAGGCTTCATCCGCTAGACCTATCCCTAAACTGTAAACCCGCCGCTAATGACCTGAGAAATTTGAAACGGCTGAAAATTTCCAACGTACGTGAGTGCGCGCGCGCGCACTTGTGTAGGAAGGTTATATGCGAAACAGACTAGTACATCAAAATGATGCTAGATCTAAGATATTGCTAGTATCGGTAAGGTACAGGTGAAACAAGCAATCTAGTGACGTTAACATGGGAGCTTTGCAATGGTTTTGTATATAACGACTGAATCATATTTGTTTATATACACTGTATGGTTATACACTCACACTGAGTGTGAGTGTATAATCATACTACTGTATATTAGAGAATACCAAAGAAAATATTCTAAAAAGCTCCATCAATTACCGCCAAATTGCCGTACGCCCGGCAAAGCATTCCCGGTAATTCATGATCAGTAATCCGCCGAGTGTGCTACACGCCATTTCCACCTGTTGGCGTCTCGAAATTGCAAAAAATGCTGATTTTAGACCTGCATCAATCATTACGCAATACAAGCATTTCATTGGTGCTTAACATACTAGGGAATATTAGTACCGCAGGGGATTGAAATAGGTATAAACGAAATTTAGGTAATTCCATATTTATGTTGAATATCTGGTGTTTGTCAGTTAATGTTTTAATCAGTCAACTATCAAAAGTTGCAATTACTTTGCTGTTTCTTCCTCATTTTCTGTCTTACCTTATCCTTACTCATGGAAAAATGATTGTGCGTCTTGAAAATTCGTGAGAACTTTCTGGAATCAGGATATATATTTTCAAATCCACTACAGATGCCAGCATATCTTTGTAAGTGTTATTCATCTTTTTTATTGAATTGAGATTTGCATATTTAATTCCCCAATAGCAATGTCCGTCCTGTAAACGAAATACAAAAATTCACTGTACTGGACAATGTATATATTTTTTGTTATTAGATTCCTACCAGAAGACAATTCTAATAGTTCATAAAGTCACTGGGTCACTGAGAATTATGTCCGAGTCATAGTAATTATTATTAGTATAATTATCATTTAGTGTGCACATCCTTTTGCTTAGCATATATAACATAAAAAAAAAACATATTTCATTAATTTTTAGAGAGAGTACGTAATTGGTATGAGATTCACTTTCCATATATACAACACAAAAAAGCAACTACAGGTATACAGAATTATGAAAACACCCTGCATAAGAAAGAAAAGAACACACGAATGAAGAAGAAAATGCGGAATGTTGGCGGTATCTGGCCAACCACCGTGCTTTCCTTGAACCCACATTGCTTTTCGTGTTTATACTTCTAACGCGGAGTCTGGTTAGGGCTGTAGGCTACGCAATTCATACTGACAGCCACGCTTTGGTGAGAGGCTTCCTTCCTACGATTATTTGCTGGACACGCGGTAAGGTTTCCCATGCGGCCAGTTCTTCATGAAGATTCACCAATTTGGCTAGTTTCATTATGCTTCCCATTTTTCGTATTAATAACGTTCTGTTGATCTCTTGGGTGAAAAAGTATATGCAGCTCTTCACCTATGTGACTCGTTTTCCAAGAAAACAATGAATTCACACTATAACATCTTTGTTAACGAGGTTCTGAATGCTGTCATCAACAACCAAATATTACTATACTGTAAGGAAATATTTGTGGGTAAGAGGACAAACAGTATCCGGGGATTAAGGCCTTTTCTACACCTGCCGCTGATCCAAGGCCACCTTTGGGTAAAGAAGAGTACAGTACCTATCCACCTCTGTGGGTCCGAAACCTCACTCTCCCTCGCTCAGCTGTCAAACACTGTTGGTTATCAGTCCTGGGGGCTTGTATCTTATCTATCATCCAGCCAATTTCATCTAATTCCAGGTGCGACGGGAGGTCAATGGCCAGATTCTCAAATGCGTTAAGGCACCGTATCTCCTTAAGGCGCCTGAACTTAAGGCCGAGCGACCTTATCCGGCCCATACACGAAGAAGGGGACCCGCCATACTGGTCCGAGTTCAGGCGCCTTATGGTGCTGTCACACTAGCAGTTTTTCCGTCAAATTTTTGACATTTTTATTTAACATAAATACAAACATTCTCGAATATAACTTGATTTTACTATGCTTAGCTGAAAAAGTTGACATAAGGGTTTTCAGACGGAAACGATAATTGTCGTCTCTCTGGAACAGACAATTCGCTCAAATATTGACAAATTTTCAGATAATTGTTAAAAATTGACGGAAAAAGTGCTAGTTTGACAGCGCCTTTAGGTTGAGGCAGCGGGAGAGCAGCCTTTAGCGCTCTCCAGCGATAATTTGAGAATCCGGCCCCTGGTGGCTAACCTTCTAACTTCCCAAGATGCTTTACTGATTCAATAAAATGTTTTCAGTTTTATTTCATGCAACAGGACTTCTGATGATTACTGTACAATATTATATATATATATATTATATATATATATATATATATATAATATATATATATATAATATTATATATATATATTTATATATTTATATATATATATTAGATATACATATATATATTATATATTATTATAATATATATATATATATATATATATTTATATATATATACATACATATATTATATATATATATATATATATATATATATATAATATATAATAATATATATATATATAAAACAAAGCAAGTCGTTTGCTTACATTCAAGAGATCCAAACATTTTTTTTATCATAACGCAAGTTTACCTTCGAGTTCTTAAAGTTGAAGTTAATAATGCTGTTTGGGGCCGTAAACATCACAAAAAATATCTCTACTTCTATCAGGGGCCTCCTTATCTACGTAAATCAGTACTGCCGCTGCTGCAATATCCCTAAGATTTGAATATGTGAAATCCGAACATATGATTTTAAGGTATTTGCTCATACATAGTATATCAGTGTATCTTTGTTAGTCATATATTTTAATAATGTTTGTTACCTTTTTGTACCATCGAGATTTTTGGAATTGATTTAAAGACTGTAAACGCGTAATAATCCATAAGCGGGGATATTATGCATGTAATTTATAAATTTCTTATCAGCACCAGTTTCAAGATTCTTAAACAAATAGAAGTGCAGCAAGTGTTTTTATATAACAAAAAAAAATATTAAGGCACTTACAGTAAATACAAATACGCAATTATCACCATAGGCATATTGATGTCTTTTGCTATTAGTTACCATCACTATACATCCAGTGTCACTATGTTGCTCATGGCAGGTATTAGTATAACCTTGCATATTTAATTTACGGACTCCATCTACCAGTAATATATATACAACTCCTGCAAGCCTCGATTCAAGGGTACATTTCATAGGAAACACTCTGAATACTAGTACTCGCTCTACCGCTGTGGTGTGCAACTGATTAAACAAAGAAACCATGTGATTAGCGTGCCAACTCATCACGGTCTAACTCACAATGCTGACAGCATCAACTGACAAACAGCGGAAGCATCAACCAAAGCGTGAGGTTCTTGGTAACGGTGAACTTTGATCTTTTATCCCGACTTAGTTATCTTAAACAGTTGTTGCATATGTAAATATGATAAAATGCCCTGAAGAACTATTTTTTCTCAGAATTTAGGATGAATGACGTTTAGGGAAGTAGGTCAAAGGTAATACTTCCAGAGGGGGTCTAATGCGTGGCCTGACCGAGGAGTCACGGACATACATTCCTTTTTGCCCAACGGTATTGTGTTCCTGCCTGCGTAGTTTTGTAACATGAAACATCTGTGATGATCGGTCGAGCACACATGCGATGGAAAGAGAGCAGAAGATACAAGCTGAAAAACGGGACGAGACAGACAACGAAGAGACAAAGAGAAAATTGCTGCTTTGATCGTAATATAAGATGACATACAACTGAAAGTAGACTTTAATTTTCATATTACAAATACGTAGAAAAGATCTGAAGTATATGGCACAGATAAACATTATAAGAATATAAAAAGAACCATTAATAATAAAATGTTTCTAATTTATTAGGAAACGGTACAAAAAGTCATCTGCCCTAGACGTCTGGTTTCCCAGAACGGTAGCCGCCACATAATATCATTTAAATTAAGACTAAAGCTTTATCACTTTTCACAGTTAAAAAAATTAGACTCTAGAACAAGTACAAAATAGATTAAAATGCCTCTGTATTATCATATAATAAGATCCTCAAAACATGAGTTTACAGTTCATCTTTTGGAGTTTCAGATTCCTTCTTATCGACCTTCTGCTTGCCTCCTGCACTTCTTGCCTGTTTTGCTTTGACCTTCTTGACAGCTGCCTGGATGTCATCGAAAATGTCTTCCACTAAGGTGCGTGTTCCCCAGGCTCCAATTACTTGGCCTGTTTCATCCACAAGGTATTTGTAGAAATTCCAATCGGGAACTACCGATGAAGTCTCTGTTGGGCGATTAAGGTTTTTGTTACAAAGATAATGGTACAAACAATCTACTGTGTGGACAAAATGACAGGAAATTACTATAAACAAAATTTATAATACTTTCGTGTTTAGGGGGCTATGCGTAAATTATATATATATATATTATATATATATATATATATATATATATATATATATATATATATATATATATATGTATATATATATATGTATATATATATATAATATATATATGTATATGTATATGTATATGTATATATGTATATGTATTGTATATATATGTATATATATGTATATGTATATATATATATATATATATATATATATATAATATATATTTATATATATTAATATATATATATATATATATATATATGTATATATTAAATATATATATTATATATATGTATATATATATATATATATATATATATATATATATATATATATATATATATATATATATATATATATATATATACATTTTTTTCCATTATAACGCACTCTTCCAAATCAAACCATTCATCGTACATGTTGTTTGAAACACTGAATACCAAACTTATTTACATGCAAAAGAACGAAAGATAACATACCAATCAAGAATTTGAAGGCAGGGTCTGCGTGCTCTCCAACAACACTGATCTTATTGAAAATAGGGAACTCCACTTTGTACTCTGTGGTGACAAACTCGATGATCTCCGGCATATCAAACGGTTCTTGATCACCAAATTGGTTGCATGGAAATGCTAGTACGGAGAAGAAATCACCATAACCTGTAAATAGTAGGGACACAAATTAACATAAAATAATTGTTTGGCAACAAATACATCTTGTGATTCTCTTAACCTTATTGTAATACTAGCTATTGCCAAAGACGTTGGTACTAATGTTCATGCATGGATGTGTATGTATGCGCAAGTATGTACTCCCAACCTATTTTTGTAAATAATAACCAGGTTTATCAAACTAAAAGGAATTAAAGTACAAGATTATATACAGTGTTGCCTAAAGTGTCGCCATGAGTGTACAGGAGATAGAGAGGTGACGGTTTTCTCGACCGCCAGCGAGAAAAAGAGATAAGAGAGTGAGAGAAAAGGGGAGGGAGGGAGTGAGTGAGGGAAGGATGGGGAGTGACAGAAGAAGAGAGAGAGAGAGAGAGAGAGAGAGGAGAGAGAGAGAGAGAGAGAGAGAAGAGAGAGAGAGATGAGAAGAGGAGGGAGAGAGAGAGAGAAGAGAGAGAGAGGAAAGAGAGATAAGGAATAGTAAAGAGAGTAGNCATCCTAAAATATAATGACATTTAAGATGAACTAAGACAATCCTCTGAGAATCTGTTCATAATTATTTAACTAAACATCAAACAAAAACAACAACAACTAAACAAAGAAACAAACAGACTAACTAACCAACGCTACTAAAACATAACCTCTTTGGCGGAGGGAATAATAATGGTAATAATAATGATAATTGCAGCAAACAGCACAGTAGGAATAACAACAATGTGATGATGATAAAAATATGATGATAATGGTAATGATAATGATAATGACGATGATGATAATGAAAGATAATGAGGATGATGATGACAAAAAAAACGACAAAAATATATAAATAACACCAAATCAATATCTACAACAACAACAGAAAAAAGAAAAAGAAGAAAAATAGAGAAGGAAACAGAACAAAGGAAAATGAAATGAAAGAAGGAGAGTATAATGATATTAATAATAATATGATAATAATAATAATAATAATAATAATTAATATGATAAACAATAAAAAAAAAAAATAATAATAATAATATCACGATAAAATGACGATAATAACAACAACCATAACAAAAACAACAACAAAATTAATACAACAACAACAATTCACACAACAACAAACCCCCTCCCCCTCCCCTCCCCTCAAAAAAAAAAGAAAAAAAATAGACAAAAAACCAAGAAAAACAAAAAAACATTCATTGCTCGACATTATTTATTTCCTCCAAATTTCACTATTCAAGAAAACATTAGCATATCGCGCCCATAAACCAAGACGGAAGGGCGAGTGTGGGTTATTTAAAGCGCGAATTTCGTACTTAGTGAAAGCATTAAGATGGAGGGATAAAAGAGTTTATGGTTTATATTTGTCTCCCTGTGTCGGTTTGGCTTGACATGAGGTGTTTAGGAGTCAATGGGGTTGTGTGGGTTGTGATGGGTTTGTGGGCTGTGGCGGGGTTGTGTTGGGGGTTTGTGGGGTTGTGGTGGGGTTGTGTGGGTGTTGTGTGGGTTGTGTGGTGGGTAGTCTGTGGTGGTTGGGTCTGTGGTGATGTGGGGTGTGGTGGGTTGTGGTGGGTTTGTGGGTTGTGGGTTGTGGGTCTGTGGTGGGTGTTGGTTGGGGTCTGTGGTGGGGTTGGGTTGGGTCTGTGTGGGGTTGTGTGGGGTTGTGGTCTGTGGTGGGTTTGTGGTGGGGTGTGGGTCTGTGGTGGGGTTTGTGGTCTGTGGTGTGGTGGGGTTGTGGGGGTGGGGGTTTGTGGGTATGGGTGGGTTTGTGTGGGGTGTGGGTCTGTGGTTGGGTCGTGTGGTGGGGTGTGGGTCTGTGTGGGTTGTGGTCTGTGGTGGGTGTGGTGGTGGGGTTTGTGGGTTGTGGGGTGTGGGTTGTGGTGGGTTTGGGGTTTTGTGGGTTGTGTTGGGGTTTGTGGTGTGGGTTTGTGGGTCTGTGGTGGGGTGGGGTCGTGTGGGGTTGTGGGGTTTGTGTGGGTTTGTGGTCCTGTGGTGTGGGTCTGTTTTGGTGGGTCGTGTGTGTGGTTTGTGGTCTGGTGGTTTGTGGGTCTGTGGTGGGGTTGGTTGGGGGGTTGTGGGGTTGTGGGTGGTGGGGTTGTGTGGGGTTTGTGTTGGGTGGGTGGGTTTGGTGGGGTGTGGTGGGTTGTGTTGGGGTTTGTGGTTGTGGTGGGGTTGTGGTCTGTGTGTGGTGGGGTTTGTGGTGTGTGTGGGTCGTGGTTGTTGGGTTTGTGGGTCTGTGGTGGGGTTGTGTGTGGGGTTTGTGGGTGTTGTGGTGGGTTCTGTTGTGGGTCTTGTGGGGTTGGGGTTTGTGGGTTTGTGGGTGGGGGTTGTTTGGGTTGTGGTTGTGGTGGTTGTGGGTTGTTGTGTGGTTTGTGGGGTTGTGGTGGGGTTGTGTTGGGGGTTTGTGGGTTGTGGTGGGGTGGGGTTGTGTGGTGGGTTGTGGTTTTTTGTTGTGGGGTTGTGGTGGGTTTCATTGGGTTGTGGGTGGGGTTTGTTGGTTTGGTTGTGTTGTGGTGTGTGGGGTTTGTGGTCTATGTGGGTTTGAGGGTCTGAGGTGGGTTTTTGGGGTTTGTGTGTGGTGGGTTGTTGTTTTGGGTTTGTGGGGTTGGGTTGTGCTGGGGTTGTGGGTTTGTGGTTGGTGGGAAGTGTTGTGGTTTGTGGTTGTGTGTGGGTTTGTGGGCTGTGGTGTGGTGTTGGGGTTGTGGGTCTGTGGTGGGGTTTGTGGGTCTGTTGGGGTTTCTGGGTTGGGTTGTGGTTGTGGTTTTTGGGTTGTGGTGGGGGTTCAATCTGTGGTGGAGGTTGTGGTTTTATCTCGGGTTGGGTGGGCGGGGTGTTTCTGCTGTGGTTTATGATAGTTGTGGTTTAGATTTTTGTTTCATTCGGGATTTGGTGCTTGTGGTTTATGGTTTTGTGTTTGGTTGTGGCTGTGTTGTGGTTTTATTTTGGGTCTGAATGTTGTGGTTGTATGAGTGGCTGTGGCTCTGCTGTGTTTATATTTGGTCGAGTGCTTGTGGTTTATGTTATTGTGTTGTGGTTGTAATGTTGTTTTTTGGGGTTTGAGTGCTTGTGGTTTATATTTTGGGGTCTGAGTGTTTGTGGTTTATGGTAATTGTGTAGTGGTTGTAGCTGTGTTGTGGTTTATATTTTGGAGCCTGAGTGCTTGCGGTTCTTTTGTGGTTCATCGTTGTGGTTGTGGTGTCGGGTTTTGTGCTTGCGGTTTCAATCTTTCTGTGCTTGTGGTTTAGTGGTTGCGTGTTTGTGGTTGTTTTTTTGTGGTTTAGTCCTTGTGGTAGAGGGTTGTGGTTGCTTAAATGGGGGTTGTTCCTTGTGGTTCACTTTTGTTAATGAGTTGTTACGGTTGGGTGATGTGGTTGTATGTTGTAGATTCGCTTTGTCGTTTTTAATGTCCATGGTTGCATATTGTGGTTGTATGTTGAATGTGTTGTTTTGTGGTTTAGTCTTCGGGTTTCAGTTTAATCATTGGTTAGGTTTTATATATGAGCTCAGTGGTTGACTACACTCCAAGTTAAGTTTGTGGTTGATTTTCACGAGTTTTATGAGTTAGTTCCTTGGTTTAGTGTGTTGGTTTAGTCCCCTGGTTTAAACTTCTAGGTTTGTCCTCCGTTTAAATCACGTTTATTGATTTTTTGGTTGGTTTTGTGTGATATCTTTTTATGGTTGTCTCAAATTTGAATCTCCGTGTTCAGTTTTATGGTTTTGTGTCATGGTTGACTCATGGTTCTCGTTTCAGTCATGGTTAAATAGGTTTAATTTCGGTTGAGTCTTGTAGTTGGGTTCTATCCTGAATTCCATGACATAGACTCATGGTTGAACCTACTTATATGTCAGGTTAACTTTATGGTTTATAAATTATATGTCAGGTTAACTTTACGGTTTATAAATTATGGTTAAACCTCTACTTATATAGCAGGTTAACTTTACGGTTTATAGATTATGGTTGAACCTTCTACTTTTATGTCATGTTAACTTTACGGTTTATAAATCATGGTTGAACCTACTACTTATATGTCAGATTAACTTTACGTTTTATAAGTTACATGTCATGTTAACTTTACGTTTGTAAATCATGGTCGAACCTTCTACTTATATGTCAGGTTAACTTTAGGGTTTATAAATCATGGTTAAATCTACTACTTATATGTCAGATTAACTTTACGTTTTATAAGTTACATGTCATGTTAACTTTACGGTTTATAAATTATGGTTAAACCCTCTACTTTTATGTCAGGTTAACTTTAGGGTTTATAAATTATGGTTGAACCTTCTACTTATATGTCAGGTTAACTTTAGGGTTTATATCATGGTTAAACCTTCTACTTTTATGTCAGGTTAACTTTACGTTTTATAAGTTACATGTCATGTTAACTTTACGGTTTATAAATTATGGTTAAACCTCTACTTATATGTCAGGTTAACTTTACGGTTTATAAATCATGGTTAAACCTACTACTTATATGTCAGGTTAACTTTATGGTTTATAAATTATATGTCATGTTAACTTTACGGTTTATAAATTATGGTTGAATCTCTACTTATATGTCAAGTTAACTTTACGGTTTATAAATCATGGTTGAATCTACTACTTGTATGGTTTATAAATTATAGGGTCAGGTTAACGACTTATATGTCAGGTTAACTTTACGGTCTATAAATCATGGTTGAGTTTGATTTGGTTTGATTGACATATAAAATTGACAACCTGTGAATAAACTGTCCCGTCCAGATGGATCTTTTCGCAATATTTAATTATTTAACTACGATGAGTCACGTGACACTTAGTTATATTTATAGATTCATGAGTCACACAGATGTAGAGAATCTCATCCTTCACTGTATTAAAAAAAAGTAATCTGTAATATATTTTTGCATCTTTTAAGTAAATGAATTCGGGGTTTTCGTTTTATTTTATTTATTCATTGTTATTTTTTTTTTCATATGACAAAATGGCGACCTCTGTTATTGACTTGTTACTGTGAAAAGGATTTTAGCTTACGAAAAAGTTGGAGAAAAGATTAGTTTCTATTCAGTAAGTTATATAAATGATAGAGAGGGGGGAGGTACACACATGTGAGTGTGTACAACACACAACACACAACACACACACACACACACACACACACACACCACACACACACACACAACACACACACACACACACACACACACACACACACACACAAACACACACACACACACACACAAACACACACACAACCATACACACCACACACACACACACACACACACACCACACACACACACCACACACGCACACACACACACAAGCACACACACACACACACACACACAAACACACACACACACACACACACACACAAACACACACACCCCCCCCCCCACACACACGCACACAAACACTCACACAACACACCAAACACACAGACGTACACAAAATAAGCCCAACCACAAACATATAAACACACACAGATATACATTATCAATGAGCTTTTACTAAATCAAGTATATTCCCTGAACCTGTGACATTTAGCTCTGAAATATAACCTGTAGCATTTACAACACTAATGCTTGCAGGATGACATTCACACTCGTAAATTTTAACATTATTTGCTTTTGATATAGATAGGGGAAAAAAAATATTAAATTAGATTTGTGTAAAGTTGGTTTATGAATTATTTGATATAGGAAACTTGTATAAGATTTTGGTATATAATTTCTATGAATTTAGAGATCTTTTTCACAGAAAGTCTTATTTGAGAATGTTACTTCTATAACTCAAGCAAATAAATTACATTTAATACAAGATTTCTATAACACCAATGGGTTTTATTTATGCGTTTGTATTCATCCCAACCTACATTTGCACATTACATTTGTATGATCATTTTCGCATATTTTTGCACATTTTCCTATTTCATACACATGTCCTAATGTCGCAGAATCAAAAAACGTTTTTGGTATGAAAAAACGTTGAAAGAAAAGAACGTTTTTTTTTTATGTACCTGGAAATTAAATTGCAACAATGCAAAACAATTCCTTCGTCCTGTTACGTTCTCTCACGCCTTTGTCATCCTGCAATACGTTACTTCAGTGCTATCATTCAGCACATTGCACCTTTGCTATCCTGCGTCTGTGCTATCCTGCAGTATCCTATACCTGCTGCATCCTACAGTATCCTACACTTATGCTATCCTACACCTGTGATATCCTACAATATCTTACGCCTATGCTATTCTACACCTGTGCTATCCTACAATATTCTACGTCTGTGCTATCCTGCAGTATCCTATACCTGCTACACGCTACAGTATCCTATGCCTATGCTATCCTGCACCTACGATATCCTACAATATCCTACGTCTATAATATCCCACATCTGTGATTTCCTACTATATTCTATGTCTATCTTATCCTACACCTGTGACATCCTACGATATCCTACGTCTATGCTATCCTACACCTATGATATCCTACAATATCCTACGCCTATCCCACACCTCTGATTTCCTACTATATTCTATGTCTATCTTATCCTACACCTGTGACATCCTACGATATCCTACGCTATGACCTATGATATCCTACAATATCCTACGCCTATACTATCCTACACAATATTCTACATCTATGCTATCCTACAATATTCAACGTCTATGCTATCCTACACCTATAATATCCTACAATATCCTACACAATATCTACATCTATAATATCCTCACCTATGATATCCTACAATATCCTACGCCTATACTGTCCCACACCTGTACTTCCTACTATATTCTATGCCTATCTTATCCTACACCTATGCTATCCTACAATATCCTACGCCTATACTATCCTACACAATATTCTACACCTATGCTATCCTATAGTATCCTACACCTACACTATCCTGCCATACGCTACACCTGTACTTTACTTCACTATGCAACACTTCTGATATCCTTTCGGAACCTACTGTTGCCTCTCAATCTCCTTCAATTATTTCATCTCTGTTGCAACAGTTTGAGAGTAGAAGAGTAAAAGAAAAGAGGGAAAAAGGAAGATTAAAAAGGAAAAAAGAAAGAAAAAAAAAAGAAAAGAAAAAAGAAGAAGAGAAAAGAAAACAAAATTATAATAGTAGAGTGGAGAGGAAGTAGGGGAGAGAGAGAGAGAGAGAGAGAGAGAGAGAGAGAGAGAGAGAGAGAGAGAGAGAGAGAGAGAGAGAGAGAGAAGAGAGAGAGAGAGAGAGAGAGAGAGAGAGAGAGAGAGAGAAGATGGAAGAAATGGAAGAGAATGAGAAAGAGAAAGAGAGAAAAAAAGAGGGAGAGAAAGAGGAAGTAGGAGAGGAAGAAAAAAGAAAATGAGGAAATTAAGACGAAGAAGAAGAAGGCAAAGAAGAAGAGAATAAATAGAGGAGGAAGGGAAATAGAGATAGAGGAAAAAAGGAGCACAGAAAAGACGAAGAAGATAAGGGAAAGAAGATAAAGCAAGGAAGAGGAGCAGATGGAAGAAAGAAAAGAAAAGGAATAATTAAGAAGATTGGAAGAGAAGGAAAAGGGACGGGCGAGAAAGAGAGGAAGAGGAAGAAGAGAAGAGAAGAGGAAAAGGGGTAGAAACGAAAGGAAGTAAAATGATGCAGAAAGAGGAAAGAGAGGAAGAAGAGTAAAATGGGAGGGAGAGATAGAGAGAAAGAAGATTCAGGACAGTGAAGAAAAGGAAAAGGGGCGGAAGAGGAAGAAGAAGGATCAGAGAGAAGAGGAAAAGAGGAAGAAGAAGAGAAGAGGAAAAAGAGGAGGAGAGGGGAGGAAGAGAAAGAGAAGAAGAGGAAGAAGAAGAGAAGAGAGAAGAAGAGGGGGACGGAAGAGGAGGAGAGGGAGAGGAAGAGAAGCAGAAAAGAAGAAGAAAGAGAAAGAAGAAGAAGGAGAAGAAAAGGGGAGATGAAGAAGAGAAAAAGAGGAAAAAGAAGAAGAAAAGGAGAGGAAGAAGAAGAAAGAAGAAAAAGAGAATAAGACAAGGAAGAAGAAGAGGAGAAGAATAAGACAAGGAAGAAGAACGGAAGAAGAAGAGAAAATGAAGAAGAGAAATAAGAAGAAGAGAAAATAAAGAAAAAGAGAAAAAAAAAAGAAGAAGAAGAAGAAGAGAAGAAGAAGCAGAAGAGAGAAAAAACAGAAAGAAAAAGAGAGAGAGAAGAGAAGAAAGGAGAAAGAACAAGAGAAGAGAAGAAGGAGGACGTCTCCTTATCAACCAATCAGTCGTCTCAGCATCACTTTGATCCCCTCTCTCCCTCTCTCCCTCTCTCCCTCTCTTCCCATTTCTCGCCTTATTTTCCCTTTTTAATTCCGGATACCCCCCCCCCCCCCCGGCCCGAATGCTGGTACTTTCTCATTAATTTTATTTTCTGTCGATACTCTCTATCTCGTGTCTCATTCCCTTCTCTTTTTTCTCTTTCTTTTCTTTTCTGTCCTTCCTGGCTCTGTCCTCTGTCCCTGTCTGTCTTTCCTTCTTTCTCTGGCTCGTTTTGGTCTGTCCT